>PVKV010021790.1:0-36809 GCA_004027835.1 Alouatta palliata | reverse complement strand
AATTCTCCTGCCTCAGCCTCCCGAGTAGCTGGGACTACAGGCACGTGCCACCACGCCCAGCTAATTTTTGTATTTTTAGTAGAGACGGGGTTTCACCATGTTGACCAGGATGGTCTCGATCTCTTGACCTCGTGATCCACCCGCCTCGGCCTCCCAAAGTGCTGGGATTACAGGCGTGAGCCACCGCGCCCGGCCTGGAACTCACTTTTAAGCCACATGTGCTTTGTGGAGCAAAGGCATCATTTTGTGGGGGCTAGACCCACAGTTTGGTCTTCCCAAGACTTCTGGGGACTGTTTCAGATCGTCCCTGTGCTGCGTGCCCGCTACGTTGCTTCCACAGAGCCTGTCTGTGGTCCACAGCTCTCCCCATTCCCCACAGACCTCACTTCCTCCAACCTCTTGGAACTTTCCGGATTGAGAGAATGACCACAAACCACAAAGCCCAGAGCACTGAGGAGTCCAGCTCTTTTTCACCTCTGTCAGCGGCCGTGAGGGAGCCTGCTCTCTCTGGGGACAGATCTATTTTTGGTATAACATGGATTGAGTGAACGCTGATACCCTCAGACAGAGTCATTTTCTTCCATGTTTCTCAAGCATTTAAAGGGCAGCCTCTGGAACCACCATGTTAAGCTCCTGACATGGTCCACAGCTTGCTCTAAGCCTGTTTTGATCACTTTTCTAATATAATGATATCTCTTCACATTCTCAGTAATTAGACTCCGTAATCCCTCCATTCTACTCTGTCTGACCTTTATCTTAAATGACATTTTTTGTAAATATGAAGTTTAAAAATTAAAAAAGAAAACCCATAAAACAATGTTTGCAAAAAATGTACTAAGATGAATTATAGTTTCTAAGCCCCAGGCTGTCAGACCTTGTGGCCGCCGAAGGACTTGGCTCAGACCCAACCCTGGGGCCAGTCATACAGCTGCAGGTAAAGTGTGCCCACCTGCCTGCCCATGGGCGGGAGACCCTGCCCGCATGCCCTCTAGCCAGCAGCATCAAATGCAGGAGGCTGCGGGTAATGAGCTTGTCAAGTGGTGGCCGAGGACACTTGTACTGTTTTCTCTACACCCTAGAAAGTGACTCAAACAGCAACCATATGTCTCCAAAGTCGTGTCCAGGGTTTCTGTCCCTCCAGGATTCCCAAAGACACTCTGAGTCTCAGCTTGTAATATGATTGGAGGCTGGGGTCTGACCAGATGATGGGGGTATCAGAAGTTGCCTTGTATGGTGCCACCTACGTGTCACAGCCCCTGGCAGATGCTGCAGTTCCGACATCCCTGGAGGGGTAGGGCAGTGAGAGATACTGTGTGTGCCTTTGTGGGATCTCAGCACACAGGCAGCCCTGAGAGACAGGAGGGAAGCCGGGGCTGGGAATAGGAGCTCTGCCCTTTGCATAGCTGAGGTCTGGCAAGATGCTTCTCAGGCAGGAACCCCAAGGGGAACGCTTTCTCCATGCAATCCATCATTTCCTGAGGGTCTTCATGAAGTCCTTGGCCCCAGCTTTCCAGCTTCACACCAGCCCCCTACCGGGTGGCCCTGCAGCCTGGGTTATTTGCTGGTTTTTTTTTTTTGTTTTGTTTTTTTTTTCAAGCAAGCACCACACCCTTGGACTGTCTGCCAAGAAGGACCGTTGTTCATGAGAATTCCTCCCTGGCTCCAGCTAACGCTTAGATACACTATTCTGATTTTGTGGGCTTGAATTATCATTTTCTTAAGCCCCACTTCTACCCCTGTCCCCCTAACTTATTCTTGCCTTCTCTCAACCTAGCCTTCTCATCAAACCTCATTTTGTTGCCCAAAAAGCTTTGGGAGGTGGGCAGGGATGTGGAGGTAAAGCTCTACAGGAAAACTGAAAGTGACTGTTTGACCTGGTCTCCAGAGTATCTTTTCATCCCAGACTCGGAGAGGAGGCAGGGAGGCCCCTGGCATTCCCGCAGAAGAGGCTGTCAATCCTAAGTTGGGGGATGCAGGGGTGATGGGAAGTCAGTGGGAGGCAGGGGTGGGAATAAGTGGGAGGAGAAGATAGGCTAAAGAATGAAAACCAGTATCTCCCCCCCACCCGCCGCATGGAGCTGATTAACCTGTAGAAAGGGAGGCCCTGCCAAGCCCAACTTCCTTGTTTCCAGAAACCTTGGCATGGAGGCCCCATTTCTGGCAGAGGCCTGTCCTCATCGGGGAACCAGCAAAGCAGCTGCTGTGATTTTCTTTTTCCTCTCATTTCTGGCAATCCCGAATGGGACTGTTTACTTTTTTCTTCCTCTTTCCTTCCCCACCCTCCTGTAGCAGGGAGTTGGTTCTGGTTAATGTTGAAGATCATAACACGATTACCCCAAAGTCTCATGAAATTAAATCACTTTTCTTCAAAGAGAAAGGGGTGGGGGGACCGTCTGGCTGGTAGGCCAGCGAGGGACGAGCGGATATTGAAAGCAGCCTGGCAGCTGTGATTCACTTTGCACAGTGGAGGCCCAGCAAGGCCGAAGCAGCCGTGCACAGGGGCCGCGTTTGCAAACAGTGGCTGGGCGGAGTCACAGATCCCACCTGGGCCCCAGACACCTGTCTCCTGAGCGGTGAGACTTGGGGGCGGATGGTGGGAATCAAAGCCGCAGGTGAAGGTGGGTGCAAGGTGGTTCAGAGAGTTGAACCTGAGCATGAGTCATCTGGGAAGAAACTGAACTGAATCCAAGTCCCCACCAGAATTCTGCATCACCTGGGAGTTCATTGAGTCAAGGCATAAACTTCAGGGCAACTTTCCCACCAGAATAGCCTGGGATGGAAATCCGTCTTCACGGCCTAACTTCAGCGGTAGCTGAAGGCGTGTTTGTATGTGTCTTTCCTTGTGCTGGGTCTTCCTGAACTCATCTGATTTTAGAGGTTGAGAGGACCCTAGAGACCCGCCAGCATCTGCCCTCTTGCTGAATGCAGGAGTCCCTTGCACACTTGACCCCAGCAAAGAAGCTCAGCCTCTGCTTCCTTCCCTCCAGGGCAAGCATTTGCCCTCTTGCAAGGTCAGTTTTTGAAGGGAGAATCTGGGAATTGCACCTGTGGATCCAGGCTGTGCCTTCCGGAGACATGGAGATCAGTGGTCCCACTTGGTGGCTATCTGGCTTGGAAAGTGCCACGAAGTGAACATGACATTCTCTTTGTCCTGGCGCAGCCTGTTGGGATTCTCCACCCTCTTGCGCACAGTGGGTTCAGCACTCCCTCTTTGGGTGTTTTCCTGGGCTATTTCCTACCATTTTTCAATCAAGGGAATCAGGGGAGTGGGAAACTATGCCGAAGCAGGACCTGGAAGATGCTCGATTCTTGTTGCTGGTGCCCCCGCTACCCTGAGCTCTTTCTCTGGAGACAGTGACCAGCCTGGGAGGCCCGGGAATCAGTGGCTATGTTGAGTGAAACCTTCAGGGGATTAGTCTTCTGGCACCAAGAGCGCACCCCTTAGGCAGCAGAGGGACCATTTGAGAGAAGGCAGGGTGCCACCTGCTCGTGAACCAGCGCCGGAGGGAAGCTGGACGGGGCGAGGTGGCTTCCTGCAAGGCGGTGCGTAAGTTCAGCAACTGCATTTTTCTGAGGAATGAGGGATGGGACGCGGCCAGCCCGCTCTGGTTGGAGCTTGATGCTGTGACTCATGCTCATCAAGGGTCACTGAGCGTCTCTCTGCGCGTGGCCTTGGGCTGAACTCCTCACCTGGCCAGCCTTCTCGAAAATGTGTGTCATTCCTTGTGAGGCAGCGCCATGGAGCGGGTGAGTGAGTGTGCAAATCAGTGGAAATTCATCTCCACCACTGGAAAAACAACTCCCAAGTTCATGACTCGTTGGCTTCAGAGGTGTGACTGTGAAGAATGGAGCTGACATTTTTGTTTTTCACCCAACATACCCGAGTGGACAGATCCAGATGACTCTCCTGTCCACTTTAGGAGCCACCTGGGGAGGCGAAACACTTCTTCCACTGGCCTGGAGGGCCATTTTACCAGTCCCATGGGGGAAGCCAGTCTTGTTACTTTATGGCCTTGGGTTTTTATCCAAAAACAACATCTCCCAGGCCTGATCCCTGAGCCTGTTCACCAGATTTGACACCCAAGGGTTGAGGCTGGATGCAAAAGTCCTATGCAGGTCCAGGGGCTGAGGAGCTGCCACCATCTGGGAAATTCAGGAGTCCCCGAGGGCAACTCCCAAAGGCAAGTCTCAGGAATGTGTTGGGCCCATTGGAATACTGTGGGAATAAGCGAGCCGTCCTCACTCTGCCTTTCCCAACACACAAGGGTCTTACCCAACGGCATTTGTGCATGTGAGTGTGGACGTGGAATATTCTAGCTTACTAGAAGGTCACCTTCAACATGTTGTGGTCAGGCTTAGTTGGTTTGTGTACCAAGTCTCTTTGAGAGACACAGTGAGTAAGCACAGGGACTGTGGAGCCAGGCTACTCGAGTTCAAATCCCAGGCCCACCACTTAGAGATGGGATAGTCTTGGTCAAATTACCTCCTCTCTTGGTTCTTCCATCTATAAAATGGGGCTCAGCTGGGCGAGGTGGCTCACGCCTGTAATCCCAGCACTTTGGGAGGCTGAGGCGGGTAGATCACTTGAGCCCAGGAGTTCAAGACCAGCCTGGCCAACATGATGAAATCCCGTCTCTAGTAAAAACACAAAAAATTAGCTGGGCATGGCAGCGGGTGCCTATAATCCTAGCTACTCAGGAGGCTGAGGCAGGAACCTGGGAGGTGAACCTGGGAGGTGGAGGTTGTAGTGAGCCGAGATCGCTCCATTCCACTCCAGGCTGGGCGACACAGTGAGACTCCATCTAAAAAAAAAAAAATACATAAAAATAAATAAATACATTGGGGCCCTATGAGAGTCCTGTTTGGTCAGTGTTTGGATTAGTTGGCCTTAGTGTGTCACAGGAATGAAAGGGGACAACCTGTCAGCCTCCCCTAGCTCATCGTCATTGCCCTCCTAGCTGCCTTGGGAAGGGGAGACTTTGAGAACCTCAGGGACTTCAGCTCTGTGGCCTCAGACTAGGATGTGCATGTGGCCCTGCGGCCCCAGAGGTGTGGCCTTGTGCCAGTCCCAGCACTGCAGGGAAGAGGCAGGACAGAAGTGAGGGGAAGATATGTTTCCCCAGGGGGAAAAATACCTCACCGTAGAAGGGGTCAGTGGTTGGCAAACTCTCTTTTAGCTGACAATCCTATGTGGAGTCTAATGAGATAGAACGGAAGAAAGCAGAGTTGCTTGGGTTGACTTTAATGGGAACCCGTGGGCTGGCCTACCCCTCAACTAGGGTCACCTTTGAGGTGAGGCCACTGAATCATGGGGCTCCTTGAGGTCGTTTTTAAAAACTGCTGGTCAGAGAGAGGAGGTGATTCCCTGTGGTCCCGCAGCTGGCTGTGCTTGTGACAGGCTGTTTGAGAGCCTGACTCCTGTGGAAGACGCACGACCCTGCTGTGCCCTTTAAGCCTCATGACAGCCACTGCCTTCGTTAACGTGAGGGAGGCCCAATGTCCAAGTGCAGTGGAATCCACCCAGGTGAGCGGAGTCTGCAGAGTCCCCCATCCTCCACCACGCCAGCCAGCACACTGACCACAGCTGGGAATTTCTTAAAGGCAGAGGGATGCGAATGCCCAGACATTTAGGTTCTCTACTTTGTTTTATTGTATTTTTAGTTTTAGTTTTTTGTTAGAGACAGTCTCACTCTGTCATCCAGGCTGGAGTGCAGTGGTGTAATCATAGCTCACCACAGCTGTAAACTCCTGGGCTCAAGCAATCCTCCCACTTCAGCATCCCGAGTGGCTGGGACCACAGGAACACATCAACATGCCCAGTTAATTAAAAAAATTTTTTTGTAGAGATAGGGGTCTCTCTATGTTGCCCAGGCTGGACTTGCACTCCTGGGTTCAAGTGATCTCTAACCTCAGTCTCCCAAAGCGCTGGAATTATAGGCCTGAGCCACTGTGCCTGCCCAAGGTTCCCTACTTTAGATTAGCTCATAGTTTCTCAGCCTTAAGCATGTCTAACAATTAAAATTAAAACCACATGCTTTGCATAATTATTGATTTAAGTGACTTTCCAGGGTATTTTGACAGTCAGTTATTTTTACCTCCTTTGTGACTTTATCAACTGCGTGCCTCCACCCAGGATGGGGTGTCTGTCCCTGAGGACTCAGTTCCTGCCTCTGGGCTCCACAGTGTCAGAGGTGCCTTCTTGCTCTAGGGGCTTCTCCTGCAGTTACTCTGGGAAGCCCAGTGTAGACCCACCATATTTCCCTAAATCCTGGCGATTTAGAGCACCTTGATGCCCAATTTGGTGTCTCGAGCGTGCATCTCGCATTTTGCTCACATCGTGTAGCCATCAGAAGCAGGGGGCTGTGTCTTTGCAGCTGAAAGTTGGCCATACTGCTGCTTGGTCCTCTCCTTCCTGGAAATGTTTCCCGCCCTGTTCTGTAGTAGGTTAACAGTCAGATAGGTGAGTGAGCAGCAGGCTGTAGTCTCATGGTTTTTTCTGTTTGGGGCATCTTGGAATTAACAAAGGAGGAGGCAGAGGAAAGAACCAATAACAGATGGAGATATGCTGTCTCTAAAACATGGACGTCCAGCCCCAGTTCTCCAGTTTGGAATGGAAATATTAAAAAAAAAAACAAAAAAAAAAACAAAGAAAGGAACAAAATGAAATGGAAGTAATGATGTAGATTTTGGCCAGGAAGAGGGACAGGGTTTGGGGCTACATGTTGTTTGAGGAGTGGCCCCAGGAGAAGAGAAGTTCAGATAAATCAGAGGTGAGAGGGAAGACATCCAGAGGCAACAGGATATTGGAGGTGGGGCAGTGGCTGAGAATCAAAAGCCTCGGCTACCAATCCAGGCCATACCATCAGCTCATTTTAGCACTCTGAGCAATTCATGTCGTTTTTCTGAACCTCAGTGTCCTCACCTATGAAATGGAGATAGTAATCCCAACTCCCTTACAAGGTAGTTGTGAAGACTAAATGAGCTAAGGCAAAGAGGACATACTTTAAGTGCTGTATGAATAATAACAACAGCAAATAGAGTACACATCTGTTAGAAACAAAGTGGGAAAAGGTTGAGAAGATGAACGTCGCTGCTAATGAAATATCCAGGAAAATTGGAAAGGTGATGGAGAGGCCATTGGAGGAAACTTCAGGCAGAAGAAATAGATAAACCACCCATTTCTCTATTCTTTAACAAGGTCTCCACAACTTCAGCCATGCAGGAGAGCTAAGAAGCCCTCTGAGCAGATGAAGCAGGAATGGTGTTCAATGAACATCTGTTGGTCATCAGTATTTGTGGAGGCTTATGGGGGTGCTGGGCTCCCTGTGGGGAGTGTGGACGTCATCCCAAGGAAGATGTTTGCCATAACAGGTTTAATTATCATTACTCTGCTCCTGTGTTCCCATTCTCAGGTGATGGTTAAGCACTGCTTGTCAACACTCAGTATGGTTTTCTAATTTGCTTGTTCATCCTTCCATCCATCCATCCATCCATCCATCCATCCTCATCCATCCATCGATCCATCCATGTTTCTGTTCATTCATTTATCCATGCATTCATCCACCCACCCAGTGAGCTAAGATTTACTGAGCCTTCTTCTGCATCAGGCACTGTGCTTGGTGATGGGGAGAGTGGTGAGCAGAAGAATGGCAATCCCTTGCTTTCATGGAGTTCTCACAGTCCAGTCTAGGTAGACAGGTTAAGTATCATAAGCTGTGATAAAGCAGTTGGGAGGCACAGGTTGCTATCCAATACCAGGCCACAGTTCCCTGGGGTGGGGACAGTGGGATCATAGGAACAACTTCTGGAAGGAAGGAAGGAAGGAGGAACAGGGAGGAGCTAGCCAGATGAAAGGAGGCCACTGGACCAGAGGGAGAATGAATGTGGCACAAAGTCTGGATGCAGGTGAGGGCTGGAGCGTGAGCATCCTGTCCCCTGGAATCTCTAGCTCCTGACTGCATTTTCAAGATGAGCAACTGAGAGTCTCCATGAAGTCCTGCAGAAATGTTGAGCTTCAGCCTTACGACATTTCAGGGGAGCTTCTGTTCTTAGATCTTTACAGCTGTAAAGAAGTTCCAGAACACAACTTGCTCAGTGTCTTTTCTAGAAGGAGTCAACCAGGGTACCTGACCTCTGGGCAACCTGTAGTAGCAAATAAGATAGAAACGTGAGACTCTGTGGGCTTCTTGGATAGAGAAACTGTCCCTGGAGTGTCCCCAAGGAAAACCTGATCTTCTGAGTCACCCCTCTGAACTTTTCAAACAAGTATTAGTGAATTAGGCAGACAAAAAGTCTTCCTGGAGTTGATATTCTGGAGAAATGATGTGGTTTGCTCCAGAAGACAGGGTTCAGCCCCCTTTCCCAGCTTCTCTTTTACTTTGAACCCATTCTTTAAAGAACATAGGAGCCAATTTAGGAGATCTGAAGTGCATCCAGCTGGAAAGAAATAGAACATCTAGGGTTGCCCCTACAGCTTCTATAATCCTAATGGCTCCTTAGCCCTCTCCCTCTACCCTACGTCCAGCCTTGGGCTCTGGGGGAAGAGACCCACAGGCAGGAAGAGGGCCTGAGATGGCAAAGAAGTAGAGGCTTGATGGTACAGGGCCCCAGATCCTTTGTGCAGCCGGAGCTGAGGTTGTGATGGAAGGACCTCTTCTGCAGACCCCCTGTTGCTGTGCTGGGGGAGTAGAACCCTGCTCCAGGGTGGAGGAGTCACTGTTCTTGGGGGTAGCAGATGCCCAGGGGTTGAGCTGCAGCGACTCTTATCCGTCTCTTGTCCATTCTGGAAACTTTTTCACTGTCTGGAACACTTCTTCCTAAGCTTTGGACTTTTTTCTAGCCCCCTTAAAAATGTGTCTGTATAATGTGGTAGACTGGGGAGCTTATCTTCTCCTCCTTGACTGTATTGATGGCTTTGATAGTAAGCAGAGTCTCTTTTTTCCTTAACACCATTCTTTCCCCTAGTACCCCTTCTAGCTGGTCCCTGCCCATGAGGAAGTGGTTTCCCAGCGGGCCTGTTTCCTGACCCTTGAGGAAGTGAATCCCCCAAGGAAGTGGTTCCCCTGAGGAAGTGGTTCCCCAGAGGGTCTGTTTCCTGGCTCCTAAGGAAGTGGTTCCCCAGCAGGCCTGTTTTCTGACTCTTGAGGAAGTGGTTCCCCCGAGGAAGTGGTTCCCCAAAGGAAGTGGTTCCCCAGCAGGCCTGTTTCCTGCCCCTAAGGAAGTGGTTCCCCAGTGGACCTGTTTCCTGGCCCTTGAGGAAGTGGTTCCCCCAAGGAAGTGGTAGCCCAGTGGACCTGTTTCTTGGCCCCTGAGGAGTTGGTTCCTTCTAGGAAGTGGTTCCTCAGCAGGCCTATTTCCCAGCCCCCAAGGAAGTGGTTCCCCAGCAGGCCTATTTCCCTGCCCCCGAGGAAGTGGTTCCCCCAAGGAAGTGGTTCCCCAGCAGGCCTGTTTCCTGGCCCCAGAGGAAGTGGTTCTCCCGAGGAAGTGGTTTCCTAGCAGACCTGTTTCCTGGCCCTGGAGGAAGTTGTTCCCCTGAGGAAGTAGTTCCCCAGTGGGCCTGTTTCCTCCCAGCAGGCTATTTCTGGGCCCCTCGGGAAGTGGTTCCCCCAAAGAAGTAGTTCTCCAGCAGATCTGTTTCCTGGCCCCAGAGGGAGTGGTTCCCCTGAGGAAGTAGTTCCCTAGTGGGCCTGTTTCCTGGCCCCCAAGGAGGTGGTTCCCTCGAGGAAGTAGTTCCCCAGCAGGCCTGTTTCCAGGCTCCCGGAAGTCTCCCCAGTGTCTTCAGCACATCGTTGAAATTTGTAACTGAGGTGACCGATAACCTTGGTAGCTAAATGCAGCCCCCTGCATAACCTCTGAGGCACTGCACACAGGGACCTCCCTATCCCCCCTGGAATTCTCTCCTCATTGCTGCTCAGGTCTCGTCTCTCTCCTTCCTTGACTGGTCCTCCTTCTCGCTGCCTTCCCTGGAGCCTGCTACACTTCTGGTCTCAACGATCCCATTCACCCTTAGGGTTGGGAGGTGGATGGTTCCAGTTATCCGTCTCTGTCCCAGTCGCTCTTGAAGCATCCAATAGCGTTATCTCTAACTTAGAAGGTTTGAAATCTCATTGTAATATTGTGAAATATATATTTGGTCTTGGTCCCTGTTTCTTGGCATGCAACTCCTAGAATCCTTGGGAGTCTTCAAAGCAATTAGATGTCTTTTGTATGCTAATGATTGATTGGTGGTTGGCAGCCTCCAGGTAGCTTCAGGATGGAGGATGGTTACCAGAAAGACCAAGGCAGGGTGAGAGGGCTTGCACTTTTGTTCTCCCTGCACCACCCCTGGTGAAGTGAGAGGGGTTGAAGGTTGAGCTGATCACCAATGGCCAATGATTTAATCAGTCATGCCCATGTAATGAAGCCTCCATAAAAACTCAGAAGGTCAGGGTTTGGAGAGCTTCTGATAGCTGAACACGTGGAGGTTCCTGGAGGGTGATGCTCCCAGGGAGGGCATGGAAGCCTCACACCCTTCTTCCCACATGTCTCATGCTATGTACCTCTTTACCCGTATTCTCTGTAGTATCCTTTATAGTTAACCGGCAAATGTGTGTCCCTGAGCCATTCTAGCACATTAATCAAACCTGAGGAGGGGCCCAAGGGAACCCTGACTTAAAGCTTGTGGGTCAGAAGTGCAGTTAAAACAACCTGGGGCTTGTGATTGGCATCAGAAGTGGTGGGGGCAGTCTTGTGGGACTGAGCCCTCAGCAGATGGGATCTGACGTTATATCCAGGTAGATAGTGTCAGAATTAAATTGGAGGACTCCCAGCTGGTGCTCATTGCACAATTGCCTGCTTGATTGTTGGGGGAAAAAATCCCCACACACTTCTTGATGTTGATTGTTGTAGGGTAAGAGTGAGAAGAAACTGTTTCTCGTACAGACTCACCTAAACAACCAAAACACACTTCCTCTGTGGTTATCTCTGTGCCAGTGAAGATCACCCAGGAGCCCCATCTTGGTCTTTGATGTCTCAACCAATCACCTAATCTTGTTGATTATCCCCATGTGATGTTTCATTTGCACCTGTTCCTTTCCATTCATCACCAACACCCAAGCTCTCTTCACATGGAGACCTTCTTTCCCTCCCAGATAGTCTCCTCACCTCTCGCCCTCCACCCCCAAACCCACCTGCCCTACCCGTCCACACGTACTGCCATGAAGTGCCACCTTCTATCACGACAGGTTAACCAGGAAGCAGACTGCTGTCACATAGAGAGCTCTGGCCTCAGGTGGGCCTTTCTCAACATCTTCATTCCTGGGAGGAAGAGATTGATGACAGCCCCATACAGTTATGAATGGCAGGAGGCTGGGGGCTTGTGGGTGGGATAGCCATAGAGGAAGCAAGCGCTTTCCTGTCCCAAGGTTGAAGGCAATAGTTGCCTGGACAATGAAGAAAGTCAGATAAATATTTAAAAATTCACTTTTGGCCAGGCACGGTGGCTGACACCTGTAATCCCAGCACTTTGGGAGTCCAAGGCGGGTGGATCACGAGGTCAGGAGTTCAAGACCAGCCTGGGCAAGATGGTTAAACCCTGTCTCTACTAAAAATACACAAAGTAGCTGGGCGTGGTGGCAAGTGCCTGTAATCCCAGCTACTGGGGAGGCTGAGGCAGGAAATTGCTAGAACCCAGGAGTCGGAGGTTGCAGTGAGCCAAGATCATGCCACTGCACTTTAGCCTGGATGACAGAGTGGGACTCTGTCTCAAATAAATAAATAAAACAAAATAAAAATAAAAATTCACTTTTAACCTTACATAAGACCTGGAAGGCACTTCCATTTGTCACACTTGCTGCAGGACCAAGTTTCTCCGAGTTTGGGTCAGCTGGATGGGTTCTGTGCTGTGTCTTGCACAAACCTTGTCTCCAGTCTGCAGTTGGTTTCATGAAAGTGATGTGATTCCTCAGACAAGCTTGAAGTTATTTGAGTTCAGAATTTTTTTTTTTTTTGAGATTAAATCTCACTCTGTTTTCCAGGCTGGAGAACAGTGGCGTGATCTTGGCTCAGTGCAGCCTCTGCTTCCCAGGTTCAAGTGATTCTCCTGCCTCAGCCTCCCAAGTAGCTGGGATTACAGTCATGCACCATCATGCCCGGCTAAAAGTGAATTTTTGTATTTTTAGTAGAGATGAGGGTTTTGCCATGTTGGCCAGGCTGGTCTTGAACTCCTGATATCAGGTGATTTGCCTGCCTCGGCCTCCCAAAGTGCTGGGATTACAGGTGTGAGCCTCCACACCCAGCCAGAATCTTGGATTTTATAAAATAATTTTGCTTCAGTCTTTTTTGGATATCTCCTCTATACCTCATTTGACAGCTGCATTTTGTTAATGTAGCGACTGGTTTTTTGTTGAGTCTTTACAGTTGAGTTTTCATAGAAACAACCACACTCTTCACACTGTTTTAAATGGGCTGAGAACATACACAACTGGCTGGTGAGAGCAGCTGTGCTCAGACACAAGGCAGAGTGTGGGCCGTTGAGCAGCACACCCACACTGCCTGCTGCACACGCCGGGCAGGGGGCTTCACAGGGAGGGTGGGAGGTCTCCGTTACTCTGTGAGTGTGTTGAGTAGAGATTGGCCATGAGGGTTTCTTTTTCTTTCCTTCTTTTTTTCTTTTTTTTTTTTTGAGACAGAGTCTCCCTCTGTTGCCCAGGCTGGAGTGCAGTGGCGTGATCTCAGCTCACTGCAACCTCCGCCTCCCGGGTTCAAGCAGTTCTCCTGCCCCAGCCTCCTGAGTAGCTGGGACTACAGCTGCCACCACACCCAGCTAATTTTTGTCTTTTTAGTAGAGACGGGGTTTCACCATATTGGCTAGTCTGGTCTCAAACTCCTGACCTTGTGAGCCACCCACCTCGGCCCCCCAAAGTGCCGGGATTATAGGCATGAACCAGTATGCCTGGCCTCTTTCTTTCTTTCTTTTTTTTTTTTTTAATTTCGGATGACAGAATCAGTTTATGAAATGATCTTGATTGGCTAAAATGAGGGAACCAACCGAATCAGATGAAAACTCAGGGAGATAAATCTAAAGTCTTCCATAGGTCTAAAGAATATATTGCACCAATACAGTGTTGTAGACACTTATATTACCAGAGAGACAAGGGTTTTAGCTGAAGGGAGGATTTATTTGAGTCAATCATGGATGTGGTTGCCAAAGGAAGCCAATATAAGCTTCGATCATCATACCGCTCTAGTGTCTAGAGACAGGAGGTTGTAGACCTCCTGATCATCCCCTCAATACCCTTCCCAGTCCTCGTCCTCCGTGTTCTGCCATTAGCCTTGGGGGGGATTATCCGTGCTTTTTTATTTCTTGGAGTCTTGCTCAGTCGCCCAGGCTGCAGTGCAATGGCGCTATCTCGGCTCACTGCAACCTCCGCCTCCCGGTTCAGGTGATTCTCCTGCCTCAGCCTCCTGAATAGCTGGGATTACAGGCATGCGCCACCACGCCTGGCTAATTTTTGTATTTTTAATAGAGGAAGGATTTCACCATGTTGGCCAGGCTGGTCTTGAATTTCTGACCTCAGGTGATCTGCCTGCCTCGGCCTCCCACAGTGCTGGGATTATAGGTGTGAGCCACTGCACCTGGCCGATTGTCTGCGTTTTGTAATCCAGTCAGGATGATTCCATCTTCCTTGCCACATGATTGATCAATACACAGCATTTTCATGTCTACAGGAATTGGTTCAGGAATGGTCGTGTGATCTGGTTTGGACTAATGATGCATGAGGGGACATGGGCTGAAGTCTTTTGTAAAGAAAGTGCCTAGCTCTTCTGTGGGGGATTCTGGAAACTAGCTCTCTTTCTTACCTTGGATGCTTTGGTGTGTAGATACGAAGCCTGAAACCACTGCGTCCACCTTGCTACCACAGGGACCACCTACCGAAGGACAATATTGATGCTATAAATGCACAGAGGGCAGACAGAAAAACCCAAGTCCTTGATCACATCCCTGAATGAAACTGGTTCTACCTCTGGACCCAAACCCATATAATTTAGCCATTTTGGGTTGAGTTTTCTGTTAGTTGGCACAGAGAGCCTTCGCTTCCTTGGGGAGAGACAGATATGCTTAGAATATTGCATTTGAACTGGGTGTGGTGGCTCACGCCTGCAATTCCAGCACTTTGGGAGGCTGAGGCAGGCGGATCACCTGAGGTCAGGAGTTCGAGACCAGCCTGCCCAACATGGTGAAACCCCATCTCTACTAAAAATACAAAAAATTAGCCGGTGTAATGGTGGGCATCTGTAATCCCAGTTACCCAGAAGGCTGAGGCAAGAGAATTGCTTGAACCCTGGAGATGGATGTTGCAGTGAGCTGAGATCGCACCACTGCACTCCAGCCTAGGCGACAAGAGCAAAACTCCGTCTCAAAACAAAACAAAACAACAACAACAGCAAAAAGAATATTGCATCTGCTGCTTTTGTTTCTGGGCTCCGGCCTTTGAGAGGCACATGAGGAGGTGCAGAGTGGCTGATGAAGCGCCACTGGGCTGGGGAAGGGCTATTCAAAAAGTGTCCTGGGAGTGATGATCTACTTTGGAGTATAGATTCATGATAGCATTCTTTATTATTATTTTCTTGAGACGGAGTTTCCCTCTTGTTGCCCAGGCTGGAGTGCAGTGGCATGATCTCAGCTCACTGCAACCTCTGCCTCCCGGGTTCCAGTGATTCTCCTGCCTCCATCTTCCAAGTAGCTGGGATTACAGGCATGTGCCACCATGCCCAGCTAATTTTTTGTATTTTTAGTAGAGACGGGGTTTCTCCATGTTGGTCAGGCTGGTCTCGAACTCCCGACCTCAGGTGCTCTGCCCGCCTCGGCCTCCCAAAGTGCTGGGATTATAGGCATGAGCCACCGTGCCCGACCTGATAGCATTCTTTTAAATGGAAAGCTCATGAAATATATTTCCGAAAGGATACAACGTGTAGAAATGCAGAATTGTTAACTTTTCAGAAGCACGTATAGTTCATGAAGCTTTCCTGTAGCTTTCATTAACATGCTGGGGATAGCAAGAGAAAAATACCATGAAGGCACAGGATGATTTAAATAAAAAGAGGCTGCGTTGTCTAGTCATGGTGTGGGAGGAAAACCCAAACCCCAAACTGTCCTCATTCCAGTGTAGAAACAGCCACCAGAGTGTGGTTTTCAGAGGATGCTGTCACTGGGTGGCCCTTTGGGAAGTGTGGGATGACTCGTTACAGGAGATTTCCATCTGGGGAGAAACACCCTAAGCACTGGCTCCTTTTTCCTGCTCCACTGAGAGCATTGGTGGAAAGAGACCTCTGGACATTCCACAGCCTTCCTGTGGGCCTCTTCAGTTTTGGTTTTGTTCTTTGCAGTTTCTGACACTTCCTTCTGATACTTGGAACAATGGGAGTAGAGCCAGCAGCTTCATGCACTTGCACCACGAGGCTTCAGAAACAAACAAAAGAAGTGAGCTGTGTGACTTGGGCAAGGACCTCCTGGCTCATTGCTCTGTCGTCCAGGCTGGAGTGCAGTGGCATGATCTCAGTTCACTGCAACCTCACCTCCGGGTTCAAGTGACTCTCATTCCTCAGCCTCCCAAGTAGCTGGGATTACAGGCATGCACCACCATGTCTGACTAATTGTTGTATTTTTAGTAGAGGAAGGGTTTCTCCATGTTGGCCAGGCTGGTCTCGAACTCCTGGCCTCAGGTGATCCACCCGCCTTGGCCTCCCACAGTGCTGGGATTACAGGTGTGAGCCACTGTGCCCAGCCGATTGTCGGTTGGTTTTGTAATCCAGTCAGAATGATTCCTGTAGTCTCATTTACCGTAACACAGAGATCTCAGAACACCCTGGCTCAAGTGAGGTAGACGCTTCTTTCTCTTACTTCATGGCTGGGTGGTGCAGATGTGTGGGGTGAGTAGGCAGCTCTGTTCCATGATTGCCATCCAGGGCAGGACCCAGCTCCCTCTCTGGCTGGTCTGCCACCCTCTGGGGTCCTGTCCTCAGCTTCCTGATGGAAGCTGGTCCTCCAGCAACTGTCTTCATTGCAGCCCGCTGGAAGAACAAAAGAGAGGAAGGGGAGGGAGAGCAATTTCCTTTAAGGAAGTGAAGCGGAAGTTGCACGTGTCACTTGCACTCCTATTCCATCGCCTCAGACTGCGTCATGTGGCCACACCTCGCTGCAAGGTACCCTGGGAAGTATGGTCTCTGGTTGAGTGACCCCGTGTCCCTTCCCTAAAAGGAAGTGGAGGATGGATATTGGCGACAGCTTCTCTGCTACAGTGCCTCAGTTCTTCCATCTGCAGATCAAAGTCCACAGAATCACCAACCATCCCGGCAGCTCTAGCCTCAGTGATTTCATCTGTGAAATGGAAGTAACAAAAGTACGAACCTCAGTGACACACAGGAGAGGACTTTGCATGGGGCCCACACACAGTTAGATTCTCAAATGGCAGCTGCTCCTATGGCCATTTGCATTCAGCCAATCAGCAAATCAGTTTGAGCACCTGCTGTGTGCCAGGAGCATTCAGGGTGTTGGGGATTCAGCAGTGAACAAAGCAGACACAAGCCCCAGTTCTCGGAGCTCAGCCTCTCGTGTGGTGACAGAGGGGCACCCGTGGGGAGGCCTGTGTCCTCTTCCCTGGCTCTTGCTGCTGTCACACATGGGACTTCCAAGTCAGGGCTCTTTGCAGGAATCTCCCAGATGGTCTCTTGCAGGAAGCTGTAGAGCTAAGTGAGATTCATTTCTGCCCCAATTGATAATTTATGAAAGCAATTTCATAAACACCAGGGAGCATCCCATTTGTTACTCATTTAAGAAGATTATTATTTTCTCTATTCTTTTTATGAGGGGTTTTATTATTGATTGTAGCAAGTGGAAGTAGGTGGAGGGGGATAAGTTGTTACGGTGTGTTGAAAAATAAAAACAATCTAACGAATAAGCTGGATGCAGTGGGTACATGCCTATTGTCCCAGCTGTTGGGGATGCTGAGGCAGGAGGATTGCTTGAGCTCAGGATTTTGGGTCCAGCAGTCTGGGCAACATAGTGAGACCCTCATCTCTAAAAATGAAAATAAAACAGGCTGGGCGTGATGACTCACACGTATAACTCCAGCACTTTGGGAGGCCCAGGCGGATGGATCATGAGGTCAAGAGATAGAGACCATCCTGGCCAACATGGTGAAACCCTGTCTCTACTAAAAATATAAAAATTTGCCAGGCATGGTGGCGTGTGCCTGTAGTCCCAGCTACCCGGGAGGCTGAGGCAGGAGAATCACTTGAACCTGGGAGGCAGAGGTTGCAGTGAGCTGAGATCATGCCACCGCACTCCAGCCTGGCCACAGAGTGAGACTCCATCTCAAAAAAAAATAATAATGAAATAAAAATAAAACAAATACTGAGATCATTCAGTTGGTATTTCTGAAGCCTCTGTCCCATGCTAGTCTGAATGCTGAATGATGGAAATACAGTGGAGACCACCACAGGGTTCCTGCCCTCAAGCCACTCATTCTCGAGGGGAATGTACACCAGCAATTATGATATAGGGCTGCGGTGCCCCAGGCAGGGGTTAGAACAGATGCTATGGAAGCAGGAAGAAGAGGTGCCTGAGGTACTTTGTGGGGCAGAATCAGGGAAGGCTTCCCAGAGGAAATGAAGTAATCACCAATCAAATCATCACCGTGACCACCTTTATTATCACCATTGTCACTGTTGATGTCAGCAACATCACGCTCATGTCCTTTACCATCATTGCCATCATCATGCTGTCATAATGACTGTCATGTCATCTTCACTGTCCTCATCACCATCACCACCTGCACCATCACCATCATCACCAGCATCGTGATCATTGCTGTCATCATCACCGTAATTGTCACCATCATCATCACTCTCCAGCTCCTTCTCCCTATCGCCATCAGCTTCACAATCACCATCATCATCACCACCATTGCCATCAGTACCACCGCCACCATCATGGTGGCTAGCACGCTTGACCACCTTCTGTGTGCCTGGCACCTGCAAAGCTCTTTGCACACATTGTCTCATTTAATTTCCACCATGACCCTATGAAGTCAAGTTCTTGTTCTCATTTTTGAGGTGAAGAAAATGAGGCTCAGAAAGTTTTCACAGTTTGACTAAGGTTGCAGAGTGAGTTTCTCAGTGTTAGACTCAGGATTCAAGTTCAGGATCTCTGTTCTGGAACCTTATTTTACCCACCACCTTAGAGGGATGAGCGGGAGGTGGCTAGGTGGGATGGGGTCTGATAAAGAGTCAGGAGCACTCCGGGGAGAGGGAGAGAGATGCAGGCACAGGGCCACAGAGAGACAGAGAGCTGGGGGCATTTGAGGGCCCAAAGAGGGTGTGTGTGACCAGAGTGCTGCGTGTGAGGGATGAGGGATGAGGCTTGAGGGTAGGGCAGGGACTGATCCTGCAAGCCCTGATTGGCCCTGTCTAGTATTTGGACTTCATGTACCATATTGAAAGGTTTTAAGTGGGAAGGGACTGTGATTGGCTCGTGCTCTAGGAAGATCACTCTGGTCACTCAGTGGGCCGTGGAGCTCAGAAAGGGAGCTCCACTGAGGCAGGGAGACATCAGTTGGTGGAGGAGTTTGAAGCATCCATTGCTCCCAAATATGAGGGATCCATGTACGAGGGTCCTGGGATCCTTAGCCATCCTCAGAGTGCCCTCCAGGTGCTCTTCTCCACAATTACCCAGAGGATTGAATCAAGCTCAGAGTTCTCAGCACTCTTCTCTCAAGACAGGTCCTCATCCTTTGTTGGGAACCCTGGGCCTGTGCCGATTTGCCCAGTAGCTTTCATGAATGGCTTTCACATAAAGCCAGACTTGTGCTTTCTAAACAGGTGACCCTATGTGAGGACCATGATCTTGCAGAATATAGAACAGGAAGGTTTCGATCCAGGTCTTCCTGAGTGCTCCTTGGGCTTCCTGACCCCAGGGAGGCTGTAGTCTACCCAAGAGCAGATGTAGAAATCCTAGTTCAACCAGGAGGCTGAATGGAGCCACTTTGTCCCATGTCCCCCACTGCTGTCCTTTCTCCCCAGAGGCTGGAACGAGGCTGCTACATCCAGAGCTGAGGAGCATACTGCTGTGCTGGAAGGAGTAGACCAGAACCCCAGCTCACCAAGCTGGCATCAGAGGTGCACAAGCCACCCAGTGGGGACAGGCAGGAGACAGGGGACCAGCTGTTGGGAAACAGCCATGCCGAGGGGCTTCTGGGGGTACCCAGTGGGTGCCCATCTACAAGTTGGCTTCAAGGACTTTTTGGCCACCTCTTTCATGACTTGGAATTTCTTCTTGTCCTGCTCTTAAGGATTTTGAACATCCCTAGTGAGTGGATCTTTAAAATCTTTAGTTCTGGGTCCTGGTCTGGCTTGATTACCAGCTCATTGGGTAGGGTTGGGCCAGTACTTTACCCCCTCTGGGCCTCAGGCTCCTTCTTATGAAACAAGGGATTGGCCTTAGGTGTCCTCTGAGGTCCCTCCCAAGCGAGCTTCTCTGTGTTCTCTGGAGCTCCTAGCACCCCAGTGACACACACCAAATAGGTGCCACGGACAGATGGGTGGATGGGCTCTGAGTCCCACCTCCACCCGCTCCTGGGTGAGTTGTTCATTTGAGGACTGAGACCTCAGAGCAGACCCGGAAGCCTGGAACACGTTCAGATGCCACAGATGGAGGATTTTTCTGCTTCAATTATCTTCTTTGCAGGTTTCGAGTTTTCAGACAGGGCTGGCAGCTTGGCTGAGCCACAGTAACCGTTTCCGAGCTGGCTGGAAGCAGGCATGGAGGACCTCAGAGTTGAAAATCTGTTGTTCTCCTTCCAGTATTAAGAGTCTGAACGATTCCAAATACAGAGAAACAACCTCTTTCTGGGTTCCTTGTGGCCAGCCGTCACGAAACCATTGCACCTGTTCACCCTGCAAAGCGTGATGTGTCTGAACTATTTAAACGGTTGGGTTTACTGATTAATTTCTCCTCAGCCCCATGCCTGGATCTTGGGTGGCCGCCACCAGAGTGCTGGTGACTGATGTGGAGTCAGGACCCCCAGCTTAGGGTACAGACTCTCCGGTGTTGTGGAGAGATGAGAAGACCAGGTCTGAGGAACCTCATTTGTGCTCTAACTTCATGATTAAGTGGAGGGCGTATGTTTTGGCTGTTCTCCAGTTTCGATTTTTTATACCTTGATCAACTCATCAGAACAATGTCCTGGGTGACAATTTCTTGTTGATAACACGGAACTTTTGCCGGAAGACTGTCTCAGAAGTTCCGTGTTCTCTACCCCTCGTGGGTTTTTCACTGGTGGGTGGAGCTGAAGTGTTCCTTGTGCCTTCTAAGAACGCCTGCTCTGTGCCTCCCCTTCCTGCAAAGATCACCTTGAATGTGGTGGGCGCTTTCGGACACTCAGGACCCGTCTACCTCCGCTCACCCTAAACACCGTGGCACCGGAGACAACGCCTTTCACTCACAGCTGCAGCCCTTTGCCTGTGATCATCTTTTTCCAGTTGGGGGTTTCATCTCCCTTTTACAACCTGGCTCCGGCTACCAACCTCCTGCAGTTTCTGGCGGGGACATGTTAGAGTGGTCAAACAAACTTTTTTTTTTTTTAACACGAGCACAGCTATCTGGACACAGCAGCATAGTTACTAAGCAAAATTAACCTTGCTCCCTTCTGTGCCCCAGAAGTCCTGAAGCCCACATGCCTGTCTATCCTTTTGAGGCCATAGGGAGAGATGGGCATTTGAGGACATGGAGCAAGTGGCCGAGGCCGCAGGCGGGCCGTGGCTACGTGAGCGGAGAATGGTGTTGATACCTGTCTCTTCCCAGCTTCTGGCATTGATCATCTTTATTTATCTGTTTCTTTTTTTGAGATGGAGTCTCACTCTGTTGCCAGGCTGGAGTGCAGTGGCGCAGTCTCGGCTCACTGCAACCTCTGCCTTCTGGGTTCAAGCAATTCTCGTGCCTCTGCCTCCCAAGTAGCTGTGATTACAAGCATGCACCACCACACCCAGCTAGTTTTTATGTTTTAGTAAAGATGGAGTTTTACCATGTTGGCCAGGATGGTCTCGATCTCCTGACCTCGTGATCCACCCACCTTGGCCTCCCAAAGTGCTGAGATTACAGGTGTGAGCCACTGCGCCCGGCGATCATCTTTTGGTAGGAGCTGGGCTACCAAACTCTTCATTTATCTTACTTCCCAAAGCAGATAAGGACTCTGCGACTCACCAAGCGAGAAAATCATGGACCGATGCTGGTTTATAGAGCCTGAGAGTTCAGGAGGTAGCCACTCAGGAGACCTTGCTAAGGCTGGCTTCCTGGGGCCTGTGTTCTCTGGCCATTTCTCTGCTTGGGTACAGAAACCAGGCCAAGTGCCTGGGGAACATTTAGCTTTTTGTTGTGAGGAGCGAAGAATTAGAAAGTCAAATGCTCCTATGGACTGGGAGCCAAGAGAAGGGGGCAGGGAGGCTGGCGGGGCCTCAGGAGGCTCGGCCACTCTGGGGTTGGGTGCCCATCTGAGGCTGCTGCAGGCCCGGAGCTGGGTGGGCAAGAGCTGGGCGGCCCTGTTACGCCTTTCCGGGTCCTCCCCTCCATGGGGACCCTCTGCTAGGCCCAGCAGGGTAGCCCAGGGCGTGTGAAGCCAACCAAAGGGAGATGGGTTGAAAAAGAGCCAGCTGAGGAGGGCACAGGCTGCCAGGCGGAGGAGTCGGCAGTGCCAAGTGCAAGGTCTCCGGAGAGCCGCTCATGCCTCACTCCCCACAATAACACCTCATTTATTTGGCATGATCAGAGAATGAGCTGTTTCTCTTAAGTGACTTTTCCTCCCCCAAACTTTACGAATTGAAACATGTTATGTGTCAAACTTTTTATGATTTTTTAATTGTGGTAAGTTGGTCCGAGTGTTGTGGGTTATTGTTAAGCTGATTATTTAATTGTGGTAAAATACACATAACAAAAAATGTACCAACTAAACCATTTTTCTCTATTTTTTAATACAGGCAGGGTCTGGATCTTTCGTCCAGACTGGAGTGTAGTGGTAGGATCATAGCCCACTGCAGCCTTGAAACTTTTGGGTTCAAGGGATCCTTCTACTTCAGCCTCCCCAGCAGCTGGAACTACAGGCTCAAGCCACTGTGCCTGACCAAAGTTAAACTGGATCCTATATTTATCCACTTTTTTTTATTCTTGAGACTGAGTCTCACTCTGTCGCCCAGGCTGGAGTGCAGTGGTGCGATCTCAGCTCACTGCAAACTCCGCCTCCTGAGTTCAAGCGGTTCCCTGCCTCAGCCTGCCGAGTAGCTGAGATTACAGGAGCCCGCCACCATGCCTGGCTTTGTGTTTTTAGTAGAGATGGGATTTCACCATGTTGGCTAGGCTGGTCTTGAACTCCCGACCTCGTGATCCACCCGCCTGGGCCTCCCAAAGTGCTGGGATTACCAGCGTGAGCCACGGTGCCCGGCCGTTTAACCACTTTTATGTGTACAGTTCAGTGGCATTAAGTAGATCCACATTGCTGTGCAGTGGTCATCACATTCATCGCCAGGACTTCCTCATCTTCCTAAATTGAAACTCTGTACCCCTCAAACCACTTCCTCCTGCCTCAGACTCTGGAAGCTTCTACTCTGTCTCTAGGAATCTGACTCCTCTAGCTACCTCATATAAGTGGAATCATGCAGTATTTGTCCTTCGGTGATTGGCTTATTTCACTTAGTATCATGTCACCATGGTTGACCTATGTTGTGTAAATGTGTCAGAATTTCCTTCCTTTTTAAGGCTGAATAATACTCCATTGTATGGATAGGCCACATTTTCTTTTTCTTTTCTTTCTTTTTTTTTTTTTTTTTGAGACAGGGTCTCACTCCATCTGCAACCTCCACCTTCCAGGTTCAAGTGATTCTATGTCTCAGCCTCCCGAGCAACTGGGATTATAGGCGCAAACCACCATGCCTGGCTAATGTTTGTATTTTTTTAGTTAAGACAGGGTTTAACCATGTTGGCCAGGCTAGTCTTGAACTCCTGGCTTCCAGTGATCCATCTACCTTGGCCTCCCAAAGTGTAGGATTACAAGAGTGAGCCATTGTGCCTGGCCGTGCTAAATTATAAAACATTTAGAAAATGTCGACAAGTTGGCTGGGTGTGGTGGCTCACGCCTGTAATCCCAGCATGTTGGGAGGCTGAGGCAGGTGATCACTTGAGGTCAGGAGTTCGAGACCAGCCTGGCCAACATGGTCAACATGGTGAAACCCTGTCTCTATTAAAAATACAAAAATCAGCTGGGTGTGATGGCGTGTACCTGTAGTCCCAGCTACTCGGGAGGCTGAGGCAGGAGAATCACTTGAACCCGGGAGGTGGAGGTTGAAGTGAGTCGAGATTGCACCACTGCACTCCAGCCTGGGCGACACAGCAAGACTCCATCTCAAAAAACAAAAAAAGAAATGTGGACAAGTTAAAAGAAAAAAATCATTCTTTATCCCATTGTCCAGAGAAACTTCTAGTATCCATACTGTTTACATTTTGTTATATGTACTTCTGTTTTATCTTTTAATGCATATAAACATTCAGTTTCTACAAATAGGATTTTATATTCAAACATACACTATTTTGTAACCTGCTTTTTAAAACTTACTGATATCTTGGCTCTCTTGCTGCAAGCTCATTTTCATGATTTCCTGGCATCTTAGTACACGAATGTGCTACAGATTCTGATGAGTTTCCCACTGGAGAGTCTGAAGATTGCTTCCAGTTTTTTTTATTACCAATAGCACAGTGAGGCATGTTCTTGGAGCTAAACCTCTGTCTGTCTGTTTAGTTCTTTGAGGGATAGAGTCTTAGAACCACAGTTGGTGGGTCAGAGGGTATGTATGTATATATGTGTATGTGTGAATATAATATATACATGTAAGTGAGTATATGTATATTAAATGTATCTATATTAAAATGTGTGTATATATACACATGTTAAAATCCTTTAAGTCTTCTATATGTATTGGCAGATAAGTTTTACTTATTTGTATTTTCATCAACAGCATCAAAGAGTATCAGTTTCTCTGTAACCTCACTGAGGCTGTGTATTGTCCTTTACGAAATCTTTGCCAAATTGAATGGTAAGAAATAGCACATTGAGGCTGGGCGTGGCGGCTTACACCTATAATCCCAGCACTTTGGGAAGCCGAGGCAGGTGGATCACAAGGTCAGGAGTTGGAGACCAGCCTGGCCAACATCGTAAAACCCCATCCCTACTGAAAATACAAAAATTAGCTGAGCGTGGTGGTGCATACCTGTAATCCCAGCTACTTGGGAGGCTGAGGCAGGAGAATCGCTTGAACCCAGGAAGCAGACGTTGCAATGAGCTGAGATTGTGTCATGGCACTCTAGCCTGGGCAACAGAGTGAGACTTCATCTCAAAAAGAAAAAGAAATGGCATATTAGTTTTAAACATATGTATTTCTTTGAACATTTAAAATAATATGTCTGTTAGCCACTTGTGTTCCTTTTTTGGGGAACTGCTTATTCAGGACCTTTGTGTATTTTTTCTATGAGGGATGAATATTTTGTTATTCATTTTTGAGCATTCTTTGCATATAGAGGATGTAAATTATTTGTTATTTCAATTGCAAACAGTTTTCTCTAGTGTGTTCCTTGCCTCTCAGTTTTGCTTCTGGTGCTCATTGATGTAGAAAAATGCCTTTATACAGAGGCATTTCTAAGTATTTTATTTTTAACTTGTGCCTTTGGTGTCATTTCTGTAAGAGGTTATAGTATTCACCTACTTTTTAGTTTCTACTAAATTCACCTACTTTCTAGCACTTTGATAGCTTAATTATTTATACTAAAATCTTGAATCCATTCCTGAACTGATTTGAGAGCTAATGTAAGGGTAAAGAATGCAACCTCACACTCGTCAGTCAGTACTGCCCTTTTCCTAACTCATGCAAAACGCTTCTTTGCCATGTGTTAATTCTCACTGGTCTGTTTGTTAATTCTCATTGGTCTGTTTCTGGAGTTCTTTCTGTCCAATGGTACACATCTGTGTTCTTTTGCCAGCCACACTGTTTTAATATTTTAATTATTTTAGGGCATGAATCCCATGAACACAAAATTCCTTGGCCCGTCTTTTGCATTTTGTTGCCAAATGAACTTTAGACTGATTTGATCAACTTAAAGAATAATTGCTCTGTGTTTCTGATTGAAATGGCATTAACTTTATAGATGAATGTGGAGGGAATAAGGATCTTCATAATTTTTATTTATTTATTTATTTTTGAGACGGAGTCTCACTCTGTCACCCAGGCTGGAGTACAGTGACGCCATCTCAGCTCACTGCAACCTCTGCTTCCCGGTTTCCAGCGATTCTCCTGCCTCATCAACCTCAGTAGCTGGGATTACAGGCATGTGTCACCCTAATTTTTGTATTTTTTTGGTAGAGACCAGTTTTCACCATGTTGGCCAGGCTGGTCTCGAACTCCTGATCTCAGGTGATCTGCCCGCCTCAGCCTCCCAAAGTCCTGGGATTGAAGGTGTGAGCCTCTGCATTCATGTTTCTACCAGAAATATTATGAGAATGACTTGAACTCTTGCTTACAATAGTTACTATTGTTTTAAAAAATCTTTACCTATGTAATAGGCAAAATAGTTGCTGCACATGTTATTTCAAAAAATGTAATCACCTTTTTCTGAATTTAAAGTAATATACATTAGTTTAAACAATGTGAAAAAATATATGGAAGAAAAATATACTGAACAATCCGTTCCACCTAGGAGCAATTGTAATTGACATTTAAAAAAATGTTTTTATTTTATTTTATTTTTAAATAGAGACAAGGTCTCACTGTGTTGTCCAGGCTGGTCTTGAACTTCTGAGCTCAAGTGATCCTCTCACCTTAGCTTCCCAAAGTGCTGGAATTACAGACATGAGCCACCACCCCCAGCCTCATTAACATTTTGGTAACTGTTCTCCAGGACATCTTGCTTGATGTCTTGCATATGCTATGTGTATATACTATGTGTATATGTACATATATATGCATGTTTTTTGTATAATTTTGCATGCATTTTACTCTGTGTTATTTGGTAACCTGCTTTTTCTGCTCAGCAATATGTCATGCATAGCTTTTTTTTTTTTGAGATGGAGTCTTTCTCTGTCACCAGGCTGGAGTGCAGTGGCATGATCTCGGCTCACTGCAACCTCCATCTCCCAGGTTCAAGCGATTCTCTTGCCTCAGCCTCCTGAGTAACTGGGACTACAGGCACACGCCACCATGCCCATCTAATTTTTGTATTTTTTTTAGTAGAAATGGGGTTTCACCATGTTGGCCAGGACGGTCCTGATCGCTCGACCTCATGATCCTCCCACCTTGGCCTCCCAAAGTGCTGGGATTACAGGCGTGATCCACCATGCCTGGCCTGTCAATCATATCTTCTCTGGTCAGTAAGGACTATGTCATGGGAATAGCACTACATCATCATTGTGAGGATTGCTAGAATTCATGTCAACAATCTCTTTTGTCTATTGATGCAAATCTTTTATTCCAACGTGATGTTTGCTTTTTATTTCTATTTATAGTGTTTTTTGTTTGTTTGTTTTAATCAGATGGCTAGTTTTTATGTCATCCTCTCAGTTACTATCTTTCTTCATGGGGTTTGCTTTTGTCATTCTGCTGCCAAGCTGAAACTTTCTCCAGCCAATCTTCACTTTCCCGACCTCTTTGTTTTAGTTCATGCCATTCCTCCCTTTCTGGAGGGCCTGCTTCCCTACCGGTTTCCGACCGTTGAGATCTCCTGCCTGTAGTTCAGAGCATCTCAAGCTCCTCTTTCTCCGTCAAGTTGTCTTGATTCTCTATAACCCAACATTGTCTCTTTATTAAATTCATTATGTTCTTCCTGGATTATGTTAATACCTTATTTGTGGTGTTTATCACATTTCATCTTACGTTCACGTAGGCTATAAGCTTTCCGAGGGGCTAGAACCATCTTCCATGTCTGTGACCATAACATCGTCTAATTCAATGCTTGTCATACAGTAGGGCCTCAATAAATATTTGCTAGATTGAATCACATTGGATTTGGGTGGACCAAAGGATCCAGTCTAGTTCAGGGGGTTGATTCGTGAGACTTAAACAAGACCAGATAATGGGTTACTGCTAGTTCCTCTACTGATTGTGGAATTCCCCATGTTGTTTGAGATGTGTGTCCCAAAGAGAAACATGTTGTTCTGAAGAACTGCACACTTGTATTTATGGCACTGTTGGCTTTTTGTATCCACCACTGCCAACCTTGTGACATCTGGCACTCTTGGCAGAAGTCCTGGTCCTTGGGACCCTGTTATGAGTAAACACAGTGATTGAGGAGCAGACCAGCCGAGACTAATCCAGCCCAGGGCCCATGACAGCAACTCAGCGAGGTGAGTGGGGATTTTGGCCTTGTCTTACACCACACAGCACAAGGCAGAATTTCTTCCTGATCCCTGCCTTTCCTTCTAATTGGGGGATTGTGAACTGCACCTAAAACATAAGAGGTGGCCCAATGTAGTGGCTCACACCAGCACTTTGGGTGGCTGAGGTGGGAGGATTGCTTGAGGCCAGGAGTTAAAAGCAGCCTGGGTGATATAGGGAGACCCCATCTCTACAAAAAATTTTAAAAAATTATTCAAGTATGGTGCCGTGCACCTGTAGTCCCAGCTGCTAAGAGGCTGAGGCAGGAAGATTGCTTGAACCCAGGAGTTGGAGGCTGCAGTGAGCTGTGATTGCACCCACCATTGCACTCCAGCCTGGGCAACAGAGTGAGACCGTGTCAACAAAAGAAAACATAAGAGGAAATAATAGACATGATCAAGTGCTCCACTTCATTAATCATCAGGAAAATGCAAATTGGAGCCACCAGGCACTACCAGAGTGCCTAAAATGAGAAAAGATGAAGGATATCAAGTGTTGGTAAAATATTCTCTTGGCAGGAGTATAAACATTTTGAAAAAACAGTTTTGTGCCTGTATTAGTCCATTCTCACACTGCTCATAAAGACATACCTGAAACTGGGTAATTTGTAAAGGAAAGAGGCTTAATTGACTCACAGTTCAGCATGGTTGGGGAGGCGTCAGGAAACTTACAATCATGGCAGAAGGGGAAGCAACATGTCCTTCTTCACATGGCAGCAGGAAGGAGAAGAGTGAGTACCCAGTGAAGGGGAAGCCTCTTATAAAACCATCAGATCTCGTGAGAACTAACTCACTATCACCAAGAACAGGATGGAGAAACTGCCCCAATGATTCAATTATCTCTGTCTTATCCCTCCCACAACACATGGGGTTTATGAAAACGACAATTCAAGATGAGATTTGGGTGTGGACACAACCAAACCGTATCAGTGGCGTCTACTAAAGCTGACGTGTGCCCGTCTTATAACTCAGCAATTCCACTCCTAGGTATATACCCATTGGATATGTGCTCATATGCTTACCAAGAGACATGTGTTAGGATGTTCATCGTAACACTGCTTGTAGTGGCCCCAAACTGGACACTATCCATGAATGCCCATCAACAACAGAATAGAAAAATATCTTGTAATATGTCATACAGTGGAATGCTGTACAGGAATGAGTATGAATAGCCTATAACTTCATGCAGCAAGCGACCAAAACTCAGAAACATAATGTTGAGTAAACGAAGCTAGACACATACTCTACGGTTCCATTTATGTCAAGTGCAAAACCAGGCAAAGCTAATGTATGCTGTTGGCGGTCACAATATTGACTGCCCTGGCTGGATGGAGGGTAGTGACTGTGGAGGAGGTGGCATGAGGGGGCTTCCCATGATGAAGGTGGGGAGAATAATGTTCTGGTTCTTGGTCTGAGGATGATTCACATGGATGTGTTCAGTTTGTGAAAATTCCATGAGCAGTATACTTTATGAGCAATTTTCTGACCAACTTTATATGTTGATAAAAAGCTAAAAAGTGATTGATGGGGTATGTATTCAGAATAATTGAAAGCAGGGACTGTAACAGATATTTGTCCCACCCATGGTCATAGCAGCATGATTCACAGGAGCCGAGAGGTGGAAGCAACCTAAGTGTCCATGGATTGATGAATGAACAAACTATGTGGTTTATACATGTGATATGGTTTGCCTGTGTCCCCACCCAAATCTCATCTTGAATTGTAGTTTCTAGAATCCCCATGTGTGGAAGGAGGAACCTGGTGGGAGGTAATTGAATCATGGGGGAAGTTACCTCTGTGCTGTTCTTATGATAGTGAGTTCTTATGAGATCTGATGGTTTTATAAGGGGCTTTTCCCCCACTTCAGTCTATGCTT
The DNA here is from genome assembly GCA_004027835.1 of Alouatta palliata. NCBI lineage: Eukaryota > Metazoa > Chordata > Mammalia > Primates > Atelidae > Alouatta > Alouatta palliata. The sequence goes on along the minus strand of PVKV010021790.1, from coordinate 7,493 downwards.
CTCCTTGCTGCCACCATGTGAAGAAGGACGTGTTTCCTTCCCCTTCTGCCATGATCGTAAGTTTCCTGAGGCCTCCCCAGCCATGCGAAGCTGTGAGTCAATTAAGCTTCTTTCCTTTATAAATTACCCAGTTTCAGGTATGTCTTTATTAGCAACATGAGAATGGACTGATACAACATACGATGGGATATTATTCAGCCTTAGCAAGGTAGGAAATTCTCACACATGCTACAACTTGGATGAATCTTGAAGCCATTATGCTTGGTGAAAAAAGCCAGACACAAAAGAACAAGTATTAAGCCAGGGACTGTGGCTCAAGCCTGTAATCCCAGCACTTTGGGATCCACCCACGAGGTGGGTGGATCACCTGAGGTCAGGAGTTCAAGGCCAGCGTGGTCAATTTGTTGAAACCCTGTCTCTACTAAAAATACAAAATTAGCTGGGTGTGGTGGTGCATGCCTGTAATCCCAGCGACTTGGGAGGCTGAGGCAGGAGAATCACTTGAACCCAGGAGGCAGAGGTTGCAGTGAGCCAAGATGGTGCCACTGCATTCCAGCCTGGGCAACAGAGAGAGACTCTGTCTCAAAAAAAAAAAAAAAAAAAAAAGAACAAGTACGGTATGCTTTCACTCACAGGGCACGCCTAGAGTAGTCAAGTTCATAGAGACAGAAAGCAGAATGGTGGTTGCCCGGAGTTAGGGGAGGGGCACTGGGGAGTGAGTGTTTCATGGGTACAGAGTTTCAGTTTGGGAAGATGAGAACGTTCTGGAGATGGAGGTGGTGATGGTCGCACAACAGTGTGAATGTTCTTAACACCATAGAACTGTATACTTAAAAATGGTTGAGGTGGTAAATTTTTTGTGCATTTTACCATAATACAAAGATAGGTGTTTGCAATAAATGATTGCAAATAATAACACAACATACACACGGACAGAGACACAGGAGCGGGAGCAATGGGCGGGACAAAGCTTCCTTTGCCTTGGACGGGTCCAGTCCGGGAAGGAGCCCAGGAGGGGAGCTGTGAGGGCAGAACAGAGGGGATCTGGAAAATGTGGAAAGGACCCAACGGGATCTTGGAGGTAGCAGTAGGGTCAGCCCTGCTGAGCACAAGACTGACCTGCAGACCCAACACATTGGAGGCTGCTCGGGCCAGCTGGCATGAAACTACTGTCTCTTGCTGGCATCTTGCAGCCTAATGTCCAGTGCCACGACACCCTGGTCTGGCCTTTTTCTGAACTTGCACAGAATTCCCATCAGGTCCTGGAGATGGGGAGACTTTAGGCGAGGAGATTTGGCCCATGGAAGGGCAGGATTTTCCACGCGGGCTTTGTTCTAGGGAGTGCGAGGTTGGCCAACAGTCCTGACCTGACAGCCAGGGGCCTGCTGCTCATAGGACATTTCAGAGTCAGAGCCAAATTCCTCAACACTTACGAGGCGTTCCTGTGCGAGCCCGAGGCCCCTGTGATGGCGAGTGCCTCTGACTGGGGCAGAGGTGAAGTGACCTGTGGCTGGGTCTCACTGTGGAAGCAGGCTGCTGGGTATGTGGGGCCGGAGAGACCTGGCAGCCCAAGGACCAGGGGTTTTGTTTTGAGCATCCACTTGAGAATGGAAAGACATGGTGTTAGCCCTCTTACCAGCAGGGACATTCCCAGAGAAGCTGCCCTCTGACACCTGACCTTCAGAAAGAGCCCACAGGAAGACATCAGACTTGGGCCAGACTCCCAGGACCAGCCTCCTTGGGTCAGCTCGGGCAGCTCTTTCTGCCTGGTCCTAGGAAGTCCAGCTTTTCTTCCCTCAGCATTGCCCCACTCCAGGCTTATTTGTTAGATGGCCTGTCACCTCCCCAGGCCTTTCCTGAAGATATCTGGAGCCTGGTGTGTGTGTGAATGGTGGCCTTAAAAGGCTTATGAACATCTGGGGGCTGAGAAAAGAATGCTCCCAGCTGGCAGGTGGATGTAGGAGGCATTAATACAGAATCATTTTTCCTGCGGAGATGGCTTTGTTATAAATCTATCAAAACGTGGGAGTTCTTCAGTGTTCATGATATTATCCCTGGCTTCTGTGGGGAGATTAGGGTGGGGGTGAGGGCGCCTCACTGAGAAACAGGATTTGCTCCTAAAAGATGTTTGGTACCTCGAGATCTGTTCTCTCTCTTTCTCTGTCTCTCTCCTCCTTGACCTCATGCAGTTGATAGAGTACAGCCAATTTGTCACTGGCTCTTGAGGAACTGTGGGAATCCTCCCCTCCCCCAAATCCCCCAAATGTGCAAGTGAGCTGGAAAAGTAGGCAACCTAAAGACAGGGAGGTGGGTTGAAGGGAAGGAAGAGGAAATCAGTGGTAAGCAGACACACCCTGCTATTCTGATTTTTTTAAAAAAAGAAATGCTAGTCTTGGGTGGGGATGGGGAGTGGGGAAGCCAAGCCATCATCTGGACCAGCTACTCCCAAAGTGTGGCCCCAACCAGCAGCTTCCTCATTGCCTGGGAACTTGTTAGTGATGCAAACTCCTGGGCCCCATCCCAGACCTACTGAATCAGAATCTGCACACTGGAGTTGGAGAAGTGCTGAATAAACCATACTTTCTGGGCCACAGATGGGAAGTGACTTGTCTGTGATCACACAGGTGGTTAATTGCAGAGAAGGACTTCCAGCCCACTACCTCAGCTACAAGGCAGGTGAGATGGAGCAGGAGCACCCAAGTCTTGGCACTCGAGATTTGTGCCTAGGCGAATCTGGTTGTGGTGTTTTTGTAACTTGGGGGCAGAATTTTTGTGTGAGTTGTTCTCACACAAAGATGGTTGAAGTATGAAGTCGTAAGCCTGCTTTGGAGTTGGCGCATGGAGCGGAATACCCTATGTGTAGTTTTGGTTCCAACCACTGATTTGCCGTCTGGTAGAATGGCATTTCGAAACCTTTTGTCGTATCTTCATTGTCACCATCATCAGCGTTATCACAGCACAGATCATTTATTTAGCACTTGCTGGGATCCACACCCCATACTAAACACTTAAGTTGTTTTCCTTTAGCACACCAACCACATACTGATCGCATTTAAAGCTGAGGAAGCTGGGCCAGGTGCAGTGGCTCATGCCTGTAATCCCAACACTTTGGGAGGACGACATGGGCAGACCACGAGGTCAGGGGTTTGAGACCAGCCTGGCCAACATGGTGAAACCCCGTCTCTACTAAAAATACAGAAATTAGCCAGGCATGGTGGCGCATGCCTGTAATCCTAGCTACTCAGGAGGCCGAGGCAGGAGAATCCCTTGAACCCGGGAGGTGGAGGTTGCAGTGAGGCCACTGCCATCCAGCATGGGTAACAGAGGGAGACTCCGTCTCAAAAAAACAAAACAAAACAAACAAATAAAGCTGAGGAAGCCAAGCAGCAGAAAGATAATGTGCTCATGAGATAAAAGAAGGGGTGGAATTTGGTCAAGACCCAAGTGACCCCAGTAGCACACGTATTTACACTTGGGATGTGAGGTAAAACTATAGTGCATTTTGTATTTGTGACACTCTGCAATTCTATGATTCTGGAGCAGAAGTCACTCTTTAAGCACCAAATTTGTTTGGCTATTGTTACCATATGTTAAAGCGTTTCAGGACACTTTTGTAATCCCAACACTAATGTCTGTACCAATTTAATTTCCATGTGCATTTTGCGGTTTAACTATATTTTAATTAAAGACTGAAATGGAAATTGTGTATATCTTGGTCAGTTGAGAGAAAAGAATCTGAGACGCTCAGATAAAATGTGATTTATGCTATTGCAAAAAACGTGAAAGATGTGGGCACTTACTCCCCAGCTTTGACTGTTTCCAGATTATACTTTTTTTTTTTTTGAGACACAGTCTTGCTTTGTTGCCCAGGCTGGAGTGCAATGGCGCAATCTTGGCTCACTGCAACTTCTGCCTCAAGGTTCAAGCAATTTTCCTGCCTCAGCCTCCCGAGTAGCTGGGACTACAGGTGCGCGCCACCATACCTGCCTAATTTTCATGTTTTTAAGTAGAGATGGGGTTTCACCATGTTGGCCAGGCTGTTCTCAAACTCCTGACCTCAGGTGATCCACCCACCTTGGCCTCCCAAAGTGCTGGGATTACAGGCATGAACCGCCACACCCAGATGATTATACATTTTAAGAGAAAAAGTGTTTAGGGTGCGGGAGAAATGCTGTGTGAATGTGGAACCACTGAGCTAGACCCCTGCCTCATTCAGCTGGAAACAGGATATGGAAGCCCAAGTAGTGGCTGATTTCTTCCAACTTCTCCACAGGCTGGGGTCATTCTGGTAATTGTTTTATTGTATAAAAATACAATAACCTATAGTGGGTGGTGGTTGGCAAACCATGGTCCATGGGCAGAATCTGGCTGGCTACCTATTTTTGTAAATAAAGTTTTATTGGCACACAGCCACACCATTTGTTTATACACTGTTATGGCTGCTTTCACACTGTAGTGGCACTGTTGAGCCATGGTGACAAAAACTGCATGGCCTGAAAAGCCCAAAATATTTACTATCTGGTCCTTTGCAGAAAAAACGTTTGCCAAACCGTGGCCTGATATCTTTTTGGATAACGTTTTCTAAGTTTTCTTTCTGCCTAACGTCATAAATGCATGAAACCCATCGATTCACTGGCTCTCCTCATTCATCAAACGTAGTTTGATCACATTGGTAAGAAATCTTGCTTAGCTCAAGGGCTGTGGGCTCATGAGAAAAGAAAAAAAACATAATCAAAGATTATAGGCTTGGCACAAACAGTGAATTTGTGTAAGATAGTGTTCTACAAATAACTGAATCCACAAATTCAAGGAGAAAGGGGTTCATGCAATTTGGATAATTCTCAGAATTGTTAGGAAGGCTGAAGAAAAGATTCTAGGCTGAGCTTTCAGGAAGAAACTCCCCAACCCACTCCCCGAACAAATCACCAAGGGCTGCTACAATCAGGAAATTACAGGAAGAACCAGCCAGTGGGGCTGTAGTCATGTAGCCAGCCACAGAGCCACAGCTCTGGCACAATCCACCCCAGGGAGGGAAGTTTGAGGAGGGTTTTCTGCTTCCCAGCCTTTGGATGCTGATCAGATAATCCATAGACACCCCATGGTACAGGTCATTATATCCTGCAAGATAGAGTATTCAACTCATTTACGGTTTATATTAAAATTTGAGAATTTAAAACATTATTCAGGCTGGGCGCAGTGGCTCACGCCTATAATCCCAGCACTTTGGGAAGCCTAGGCAGGCGAATCACCTGAGGTCGGGAGTTCAAGACCAGCCTGACCAACGTGGAGAAACCAGGTCTCTACTAAAAATACAAAAATTAGCCAAGTGTGGTGGCATATGCCTGTAATCCCAGCTACTCGGGAGGCTGAGGCAGGAGAATCGCTGGAACCTGGGAGGCAGAGGTTGCAGTGAGACGAGATTGCACCATTGCACTCCAGCCTGGGCAAGAAGAGTGAAACTCTGTCTAAAAAAAAAAAAACAAAAACACAGAAACCTATTATTCAGTAGACATAGCAAGTGAGAGTGTTCCAGAATGCCTAGGACAGCAGTTCTGGGGTGGTATAGAAGGCGTTCTCAGATCCATCTCCAAATCCTGCCCACTCGTCCTTCAAGGCTCCACTGCTACCTTCTTCACGAAGGTGTCCCAAGGCGGGCTTGTGGTCCTGTCTGTCCTCAGCATTTTTAGAACACGTTATCTGCACATTCTCCAGGAAGCTATAATATTCTCTTTCACAGGATAGTTACATCTTACATGTTTTCTCTTCAATATCTTTCTTTTTGACTTTTTTAAAAAAAATAGTAAGATAACATTGCCAAGTTTGAAATACTTTTCACTTTCCTTTTTAGTTCCATTGAATTTCTTTCCTCCCAGAAACAAATAATATGGTCAATTTGTTATCATTCTCTATTTTTTCACTTTTATTACATGTATGCAGCCATGTACAATACAGAGTGTTGTCTGTGAGTTACTTTATGTAAGTGATATTTTACCAGATGTTTCAGTCCCTGACTTGCTGTGCTTTTAGATAGATCCAGGTTACTACACAGAGCTCCGTTTCATTCGTTATAAGCATTATTTGATTGCCATTGTATAAACAAGCTACAATATATTTATCCATTTTCTATCAATGGCCAGTCAACTTTTCCTCAGTTTTTTCTTATTACAAACATTGTTGCAATAAGCAGCCTTATCCATGTCTCCTGGGGTCATGAATGAGATTTCTCAAGGTTATATACCAAGAGGCATAATCAGTCATTTCTAGCTTTACTAGATACCGTCAAATTGCTTTCTGAGGTGATTGCAGCAATGCCCACCAGCTCTACATGGAAATTTTCATTTCCCCATTTTCTGGCTAAAACTTGGTATTGTCAGACTTGTGTATTTTTGCTATTCCGATGGTGTGTGGTTTAAATTTGCATTTGCATTGTTGATTTAATTTGCATATGCCTGATTATTGGTGAGGTTAAGCATCTTTTCATATGTTTATTGGCTATTTAGGTTTCCTTTGCTGTGACATGCTTATTCATAGCTAGTGTGTGTCTTTTCTGTTGGGTTGTCTTTTTCTTATTTATTCGTTGGAGTTCTTTGTATATTGTGGATACAAATCTTTTGTTGTATGTGGGACCATTATTTTCCCCCAGTCTGTTGCTGTCCTTTGTATCCTCTGACCTAATTTTTGCTTCATCAAATGCTTAAACGAATGCAGAACGATGCTTCCCCACCAGGTACAACCTGACCCAGAACCCAGGGCGTGTATCCGTGAGAAAACCTGACATCCCTTGAGGTGCTATCTGGCGAGGTGGGATAAGCAGAATTTCTTCTCCTTCACCTACCTCCTGCCTTTTCTTCTTCTTCTTCTTTTTTTTTTTTTTTTTGGAGACAGAGTCTCCTTCTGTCACCTAGGCTGGAGTGCAATGGCACGATCTTGGCTCACTGTAACCTCCGCCTCCTGGGTTCAAGTGATTCTACTGTCTCAGCCTCCCAAGTAGCTGGGATTACAGGTGTGCACCACCACACCTGGCTAATTTTTGTATTTTTAGTAGAGACGGGATTTTACCATGTTGATCAGGCTGATCTCAAACGCCTGACCTCATAATTCACCTGTCTCGGCCTCCCAAAGTGCTGGGATTACAGGCGTGAGCCACCACGCCCAGCCTGTATATATTTTTTTTTTTTTAAAAGTAGAAACACATGTAGCCGGGCGCGGTGGCTCAAGCCTGTAATCTCAGCACTTTGGGAGGCCGAGGCGGGTGGATCACGAAGTCAAGAGATCGAGACCATCCTGGTCAACACAGTGAAACCCCGTCTCTACTAAAAATACAAAAATTAGCTGGGCATGGTGGCACGTGCCTGTAGTCTCAGCTACTCGGGAGGCTGAGGCAGGAGAATTGCTTGAACCCAGGAGGCGGAGGTTGCGGTGAGCCGAGATCGCGCCATTGCACTCCAGCCTGGGTAACAAGAGCGAAACTCCATCTCAAAAAAAAAAAAAAA
>PVKV010021789.1:0-36814 GCA_004027835.1 Alouatta palliata | reverse complement strand
TTTTTTTGAGATGGAGTTTTGCTCTTGCTGCCCAGGCTGGAGTGCAATGGCATGATCTCGGCTCACTGCAATCTCCGCCTCCTGGGTTCAAGCAATTCTCTTGCCTCAGCCTCCAGAGTAGCTGGGATTACAGGCATATGCCACCATGCCTGGCTAATTTTGTATTTTTAGTAGAGACGGGGTTTCTCCACGTTGGTCAGGCTGGTCTTGAACTCCCCACCTCAAGTCATCTGCTCTCCTTGGCCTCCCAAAGTTCTGGGAATACAGGTGTGAGCCACTGCACCTGGCTTTTTTTTTTTTTTTTTTTTTTGAGACAGGGTCTCACTCTGTCAGCCAGGCTGGAGTACAGTGGCATAATCTCAGTTCATCGAAGCCTTTATCTCCTAGGCTCAAGTGATCCTCCCACCTCAGCCCCCCACATAGGTGGGACCACAGGCATGTGCTGCCACACCTGGCTAATTTTTCTATATTTGTGGGTAGAGATGGGGTTTCACCATGTTGCCCAAGCTGATCTCAAACTCCTGGGCTCAGGCAATCTGCCCATCTTAGCCTCCCAAAGTGCTGGGATTACAGGCATGAGCCACTGTGCCCAGCTGATAGAGATGATATTTTAATGCAATATTTTTAAAAATCAAAATTAATGTAAAGACCCATAATAAACAAAATAGCAAATTTTTAAATAAAGACAGGATCAGTATTACTGATTTTTTTTTTTTTTTTTTTTTTTTTGCTTCAGTGTCCAATGTGATCTTACACAGCCCTGGGCGGGGAACCCAGAGCATGTTTAGAAGGGAAGGCGAAGGGAGCTGTGCAGGCTCTGGGCGTGCATATTCCAGGGAATCTTTGCTCTTTGGGGCAGGGAGCAACCGGAAGCTCCCAGAACAGGGTGCAGAACAGGGACCCCTCTTGCTAGGTGTGGTGACTCAGCACTTTGGGAGGCCGAGGCAGGCAGATTACGAGGTCAGGAGATCAAGACCATCCTGGCCAACATGGTGAAACCCCGTCTCTATTAAGATACAAAAATTAGCTGGGCATGGTGGCACCTGCCTGTAATCCCAGCTACTCAGGAGGCTGAGGCAGGAGAATCGCTTGAATCCAAGAGGCGGAGGTTGCGGTGAGCCAAGATTGCACTATTGTACTTCAGCCTGGGCAACAAGAGCAAAACTCTGTCTCAGGAAAAAAAAAAAAAAAAAAAAACAGGAACCCCTCTGCCTGGAGCCTCAGTGTGGTATTACAGTAACTGAGAGCTCTGTGAGGGTTTCAGCATCCAGCAGCGTCTCTGGCACTTACTAGGCCCTCAGTGAGAAATCCTTGAATACATAAATGAATAATGCTGACTTTTCTGAAATCACCATCGCAGTCATATTCATTGCAAGGGTTGCTAGGACAGCCACTCTGAGCCCAGCACGCTGGCTGGGTCAGGGCATGAGTCGGTGCTGGCAGCAGCGGAGGCAGGGAACCTGCCAAGACTTAGGGAAGACTGGGCTAGGATCTTGGAGCGGGTGATATGGAGGTCAGGGATCTCAGTGACTCAACAGAGCCGGGTTTAGAAGCGGGAGGAAGCGGGAGGGGAGGCAGGATTAAGGTGAGGGATGGAGAGGGAGGGCAGAGCTGGCTCAGGGAGGACCAAGGGGAGGCCCAGGAGTGAGCAGGAGTGGAAGCAGGGAAGGGAGCGGTAGAACCCTGCAGGAAGAGCCCAGGGTTCTAGAAGGAGTGAGGAGTGTTGGGGGTGGTGTTTTTGCTCAGTGAACAGAGGCCTGGAGAATCAAAGGCTCCGAGCGGGCTCCCAGAACCCTGGACCGGGTCAGTTCATGAGGGAAGGTTCTCGGCAGCCGCCTCACCATCCGCTCGGGTTACACAGGGGTGTTTCCTATTTCAGGCCCTCACAAGCCTCTCCTCCCTTCTCCTGCCCCTACCTTCCCCAGGGAGGGACAGACACACTTGATATATGAAGTGTTTCCACCTAGATGCTTGGGAATCCCACAAAGGCTTCAGTGTGTGACAGCCCCTCCCCTGCCTCCCCCAGCCCCTTCTTTTCCTCCTTCCGTCTGGGAGTCTGGGAATGCCTCCTTTTCCTGGGAGTGTCACAGAGAAGGAGGACATGCAGTGGGTGGGGATGTTCCTGGCCTCTCAAGCCCGAGATGGGGTGGGCAAACGTGGTGAGCGCTAGGGGTGCAGGGTGATGATCGCTGGCTTCTCTGGCTTCCCAGAGGCTGGAGGGGCTTGGTTTCTATAATTGGCTTTCTGCCTACCCTGCCCACTTCACTCTTTGCTGCTGAAGCCCCACCCACCGGCCCAGGGGAGTGTTACACAACTCGCTTTTCTCCACAAAGGCACCCTAAGGAGAGAGAAAACCAAATTATCAAATGCTCCCCATGTGCTGGGCATTGTGCCACACTTGTAATCCTAGCACTTTGGGAGGCCAAGATGGGCAGCTCACTCGAGCCCAGGGGTTCAAGACCAGCCTGGACAACACAGGGAGACCTCTTCTCTGCAAAACATTTAAAAATTAGCTGAGCATGGTGGTGCGTGCCTGTAGTCCTAGCAATCTGGGAGGCTGAGGTAGGAGGATCACTTTAGTCTGGGAGATTGAGACTAAAAAGAGCCATGATCATGCTACTACACTCCAGCCTGAGTAACAGAGCAACCCTGTCTAAAATAAAATAAAATAAAATTTTGGCCAAGTGTCATGGCTCACACCTGTAATACCAGCACTTTGGGAGGCCAAGGCGGGCAGATCATTTGAGGCCAGGAGTTTGAGACCAGCCTGGGCAATATAGCAAGACCCCCATCTCTACCAAAAATACAAAAGTTAGCCAGGCGTGGTGTCATGTACCTGTAGTCCAAGCTACTTGGGAGGCTGAAGTGGGAGAATCGCTTGAACCCAGAAAGCAGAGGTTGCAGTGAGTTCAGATCGTGCCACTGCACTCCAGCATGGGTGACAGAGCGAGACTTTGTCTCAAAAATAAATAAATAAATAAGACAATGTTCATTAAATACCTGGCAACTAGCATTGGTAGGTGCTGAGATGATAAATGTGGCCACAGTCCCATCCCTGTCCTGGGTGCTCTCTGACAAGTCTCTGACAACTCTGATAAGGCCTGTCTCAGAAGGCAGGAGGCCTGGACCCTGTGGCATGAGCTTGTCCCTGGAGAGCAGGGCTGGGCAGAGGAAGCACCTGCACGGGAGAATGCCAGTCCCAGGAGCCCTCAACGGAAGCACAGCGACGAAGGTGATGGTATACTTGACTCCAACAGCATGAAGTCCGGGGCGCAGGGGACACAGATATCTCACCTCCCACAAGCAGGGTAGATCCCCGACACTGCAGTGGGTGGTGGCTCTGGCCCAGGGCTCCTCCTCCGACTCAGGGAGAAGCTGCAGCTGGTCCTGGGCCTCACCAGCCACTCGCAGGGCCCTCACACCGCCTGTGCGCATCATTCTAACTCCACTTGCCACCAGCAGTACTGTGAAGAGGGGAAATGGGCACACGTGGTGCTGGAAATGACGTCTTATGTGTGAATGAGCAAGTCATGCATTGAGCCTGCAAGCGCAGGCACCTGGCACCCATGTGGGGAGTCCACGTCGGGTGTACATGCCTTATATTGTATTCTACATGTGAGGATGCATGTGTGCGTACATGCTTGTGGCTGCACAACTCCCAGATTCACCCTGGGGTCTCCATGTGTATGTGTGTGCCATGTGCCAGGATGTCTGCATGTGTCCACGTGTGTGACTGCTTGTCAGACAAACTCCCTGGAGCTGGGGCTCTGCAGGAAGGGTCAGACGGCAGTCTGAGACACTTTTCATGTGTCAGGAAAACCAGGCTCCCCTTTCAGGAAGCCTGCCCAAGGAAAATAAACTAGCCAAGCTCCTGGGGCAGAGGGGGAGGGCGCAGGGAGTGGGGATACAGAGAAGGTGGCTGAGACGGGTGGCTGAGGTCACGTAGCAAGGCCACCAAATGATGCCCCTTTGACCCCACCCCTTCCACCCTCCTGGAGACCCTCTTCCCTCAGCTTTGTCCTAAGGGGGCTTTGTCCTCTTTCTCTTCTTCAGGTTCTGTTTTCTCCTCTCCATCTCTCTTCTGTCTCCATGATTTCTTCTCTCCCTTCTTTTTCATCTGCCTTTCTCCCTCCATGTTTCTCTCTCCTCTCAACTCCCATTACTTTGGAGCTGGTGGCCTGCCAGTCGCCCGTCTCCTTTCTCACCTCCACTGCAGAAGCCAAAGCCATAGGCTACCTATGAGAACAGGTGGTCAGAAAATCCTGAAGGCCATGGTACAGGTTTTTATTAACTTTTATCCTTCGATGCCAGGTTGGCTGCCAGTCTCCGGCTATTACCTCCAACATCGGTGATCTTTTATTCACCATCGGCAATTGATGATATAACCTTTATCTTACATTAATTAAGCACCTGGTTTGTGTCAGGCACTGTGGTTGGCTCTAGAGCTGCCGCGGTGGGCAATAAGCGGGAGAAATGAATGGACTTTGCCTCGCAGAACTTTTAGACTGATAGGGAGTCAGAAATCAGTCAAATTCACACACCTTAGTATAAAATTAAAGCAACTTAAGGGCTGCAGACAGAGGAGCAAATACCTGTACTTAGGAGCCTCTAGTGAGGGAATTAACATGGTCAGGAGGATGGGAAAGATTTCTTAAGGAAGTGATAGCCTACGTTGAAGGGAAAAGCAAGAGTTCATCAGGCCAAGAAGTGGAAGCGGTGGTTGTGAGTGAGGCAGCTGGTTGTACACAGAGGGAACAGTAAGTGAAAAGGCCCTGAGGCCAGAGGAACAAAGTCCATCTGTGTAATTGAAATAAGGCTTGGAAGAGAGAGGGATCCGGATGAGGCTGGAACGGTAGCCTGGGCTATGTTAAGAATCATTCATCACCATGGAAATCATCTTGATTAAAAAGCCAATATGTTTTATAAGTGTGATATACTTTATAATTTTGGTTTTTAGAGATGGTCTTACTCTGTCGCCCAGGCTGGAGTCTAGCCTCAACTTCCTGGGCTCAAGTGATCCTCCCACCTCAGCCTCCTGAATAGCTGGGACTATAGGTGTGCTCCCCCATGCTTAGCTGAGTTTTTAAAATTTCTGGTACAGATGGGGTCTTGCTGTGTACCCAGTCTTGTCTTGAACTCCTGGCCAAAAGCAATCCTCCCACCTCAGCCTCCCAAAGCACTGGGATCACAGCTGTGAGCCACTGTACCCAGCCCTATAATTTTTAGAAGTTAAGAAAGTTTTATTTATTTAGACTGTGTCTTTGCTGCCCAGGCTGGAGTGTAGTGGTGCAGCTGTGGCTCACTGAAGCCTTGCTCTCCTGGGCCACGGTGATCCTCCCACTTCAGCCTTCAGAGTAGCCGGAACTACAGGTGCGCACCACGACGCCCGGCTAAATTTTCTATTTTTCGTAGAGATGGGGTTTCTCCATGTTGCCCAGGCTGGTCTCCAGCTCCCGGCCTCAAGCAATCCTCCTGTCTCAGCCTCCAAAAGTGCTGAGATTACAGGCGTGAGTCACCGTGCCTGGCCAGAAAGTATACATTAATTAAGACGTTTTAAATGATTTTATGTTTTTTTACCACAACACCTTCCACACATATTTGAAGAACAACAGGGCACAAACCTGGGAGAGAGCGGAATATATTAACACATGGTCCACACAGGATGCTTGGTCCACTTATGAATTCCTAGGACCCATGCAGGGTGAGGGCCACTGTGCTGGAGAAGAGAGGAAAAGAGAGAACAGAGCATCGCTCCAGTGTGTTGCGGGGGCCTGGGTCAGACAGAAGAAACCAGGCTGAGCACAGTTCTACACCTCCCCACTTGGGCTCCCACATGGGGCCCCTCCCACCACAGGGTCTCACCCTGGCCCCTGCCATGCCCACTATGTGCTTAGCCCCTAACAGCTGAGGTGGCTTGTGCTCAGGTTGGGGAAAGGGACGAGACAGCCGAGCAGGCAGGGGAGAAAGAAGGATTCAAGTGCTACTCCAAGCCAGGCCTGTGGACCAGCAGCCTCAGCATCGCCTGGGAACTCGCTGGGAATTCCAGCTCTCAGTCCCCACCCTAGACCCACTGATCCCAAATCTCTGAAGTGAGGCTGGCCCCTATGTGTTTCCCAGCCCTGTGCGTTTTCACAAGTGCACCAGGTGATACTCAGGCACGCTAGCGTTGAAGAACCAGTGCTGGAGAGGGCAAAAGGCTGGTAGGAAGTGCTCGAGGCTGAATCGGTGAAAATAGGAGTTGAGTCCTCCATCCAGCTGTCATCTATTGCCACCTCCTCCATGTCACCCAAGTCATTTTCGCGGAAGCCCTTCTGATGGAAAGGCGCAGAGATGGATGTGACCTGGCTCCCTTAGGCCAACCCCTCTTGACTCTCTCTCCCTAGTCTCTGTCTGGCTCTTGTTCTGGGTGGGTGGCGAGTACCCCCCTCATCCTAGTCCATAAGTGTGGGGAGGGGAGGGGAGAGGGGAAGCATCTCAGGAGGGGTGTTGGGCAAGGCTTCCTGCAGACCCAGCTGTCCCTTTTCATCCACATCCCACCCCCCACCCATCTCCCTCATAACAAGCACACCCAGCAGCTGCAGGAACCACCCTGGCCCAATGCTGGCCCCAATGTCCCCAAGCTCAGGGGAAGTGGAGTTCAACCTGTTCTTCCATGACTGCTCCTCCCTGGCCTCCCCAAGGGACCCGGACCCACCACAGCCTGAATCAAGACATCTGCACCCTTTTCTCCCTCCCCTCAAATATCCCCTTTTGGACGGTATTGGAAAAGCTACGAAAAGTCAGGTCCTCACCCCAGAACTCCCGGCCTGAGCCCCAAACCCAGCTCCTCCGGTCACAGCCACTCCCACAGAACACCACCCCACGCTGTGGGTGGGATCTCATTGCCACACAGGCCAAGCAGCTGGCTGGACCACCTGCCCCAGGAGAGACCAAATGGAAGGCCAGGAGGAAGGGCAGCAGTGGGGAGGCTCTGAGGGAGTGGAAGCAGGGGTGAAAGGGCTGGGGCCAGGAAGTCTAGAATGTGAGAGCTGGAAGGGATCTGAGAGATCAGCTCGTGAATTTTACAAGCTTAGAGAGGTTGTGTCTTGCTCAGTGTCACACAGCAAATTGGTGTCAGAGCCCAGCACCAGCCTCATCTCCCAGGCCAATGCTCTTCCACAGACCTCGCCCAGAGGGAAAGGGTAGTCAGGGGTAACTGCAATGAAAAGCTGCAGGTTACACTGCTACAGCCCAGGCCATCACACAGGATCTCCCTCCGGGAAGCTGCCACTAGTTAATCCTTCATTTCTTCTCCCCATCACTCATTCCATTACTCACAACTGCCTAGAACTTGATTCATTAGTTCATCTCACATTCCCTCCACCTTTTTTCTTTGAGACAGAGTTTCACTCTTGTCACCCAGGCTGGAGTGCAGTGCGATCTCGGCTCACTGCAACCTCTGCCCCCTGGGTTCAAGTGATTCTCTTGCCTCAGCCTCCCAAGTAGCTGAGATTACAGGCATGCACCACTACGCCCAGCTAATTTTTTTATATTATTAGTAGAGATGGGGTTTCACCATGTTGGCAAGGCTAGCCTAGAACTCCTGACCTCTGGTGATCCACCCGCCTGGGCCTCCCAAAGTGCTGGGATTACGGGCATGAGCCATAATGCCCAGACCACTCCATCTTCATAACTGTGTCTTAGCAGTGTGTGTGTGTGTGTGTGTGTGTGTGTGTGTGTGTGTGTTCTGCCTCCACCATCAGATGGGGGGTTTCCTAGACAGAGGGTATGTCTCTACCATCACACTAGGCATTCCTAGAGGACAAATGGTGTCTCCCTTCAGTTAGAACAGGAGCTTTCTGAGGGCAGGGACTGTCTTCCCTACTAGATTGGGGTTCCCTGAAGGCAGGAACTGAGCTTCTGGGATTTTGTGGGTCTCCTTCCCACCTCCAAAATTCTGTTCAACTGAGACAGCTCTGGTGTTAGACTTTAACAGGAGGAGGCCCTCAGAGTGCCCAGTTCAGAAGCCACCTGTGACAGAAATGCCGGTGGCATTTCTGGAGTTCAGTTGGAGTTCAACCTGTTCTTCCATGACTGCTACCACCTGGGACACGACTGGGGCCTCTCGGACAGCTCTCACTCTTTGCGCGTCACAAGAATTCCATTTGTTGTTGCCATAATCACCAGCCTTGGTGTTCTGTGGTTCATGTCCTGCCAATGCTCTAGGGAAATTCACCCTAAAGTTTTGAAGAGATATCACCATACCTAAACTGACCTTCTGAACAAAGGGAGGCTTGTGGAAACAAGGACTTAGAGGGGAGGGCTTTCTTCCTCTCCTTGGCCAAGGTCTCTGGGGATGGCTAAGGCCGATGACCATCTCTCCAAATCTGCCCTCCACCCTGTCCCTGCCCCATGGTGACCATCCTTCTCATAGACCAGCCCCAGGTCTCACCTTCTCCCAGGAAGGGCTGGACTGCAGTTCAGCAAAGGCCGTCCAAGAGAATCCTCTCTCTAAGAAACTGGTCATGGCGTTTTCCTCCGTTTCCCAAATGGGGTGCTGGGATTTTCATCACTGCTCCCAATTTTCCCAAGTGCCAGGAGAATTCTTCCTGGAACCTTTCTGCTATCATCACCTTGAGCATCTCACAGTCTTAGCCCCCAGCTGGAGATGCAGCAGGGCCTGAGTGACAGCAGCAAGTATGAGGGGACTCAGCATCCCACTACAGCTGCTCCCAGCAGACAGGGCCCCTTCCCAGGTGGCATCCTGAGAACACACATGTAACAGGCCGGCGAGCAGTGCTTCCTCTGCCACGCTCCATGGCACCAAGTTAGAACACTCCTATGATGTACATAGGACAGATCCGACGCCCATCTGTGGATAAAGGAAGTAAGGCTCAGAGAAATTAAGAATTGGACCCAGGCCGGGCGCGGTGGCTCACGCTTGTAATCCCAGCACATCGGGAGGCTGAGGCAGGTGGATCACCTGAGGTCAGGAGTTTGAGACCAGCTTGGTCAACATGGTGAAACCCTGTTTCTACTAAAAATACAAAAACATTAGCTGGGTGTGGTGGTGGACACCTGTAATTCCAGCTACTCAGGAGGCTGAGGCAAGAGAATCTCTTGAACCTGGGAGGCAGAAGTTGCAGTGAGCCGAGATCGTGCCATTGTATTCCAGCCTGAGCGACAACAGTGAGACTCTGTTTCAACAGCAAAAAAAAGAAAAGAAAGGGACCCAAGGCCCCATGCTATTCAGAAGAGCTGGAACGTCGTGCCACGCCTACATTTGGTTTCAGTGTCACCGCCCTTTGTGCCACATCTTACTGCAGTGCCAGCTTGCAATCAAACTCAGGCCCCCAGACTCCCAGCCAACTCCCAGGAGCAGTGTGTACAGTTGGGCAGGTCAGACACTGCACAACCCTGGGAGGTGCTCCTCACACTGAGGTCAGGGCAGATGGTGTCCCCCATAGCTGTTGCAGGACATGACCCCATGGCTCCACGTGGAGTCCTGTGTCCACACACAGTCCTCAGCCCTCTGTGCACACATTCCACACAAATCCATTCCTCCTTCTCCTCTTCTCCCACCAGCCAGGATGGCAGGCAGCAGGAGCTCCTGGGGGCAGATGGGGAATCCCTGAGGAGTGTACACACCCCCTCCCAGCACCACCGTGTGCTCCGCCTCTCCAGGTAGGAGAGCTTTCTGCCAAACCTCCCCATGCCTCCGGCGCCCCCTCACTGTCCCCACACCCCTGCCTCCACACTCATCCCCCCACACATGTGGGCACAAACGCCCACACACATGTGCACCATGAGAGTGAGGTGCAGGGCCCCAGATCTCCAAGCTCCTGTCTGAGACTCCACCAAGCAGGGGGCTGGGGGCTGGGGGCTAGGGGCTGGGGGCTGGGAGCTGGCCTCCCTTAGCAGAGCCCGCTCCCCCTCCACTCGTGCGCAGGGCCCTGGCCCCTCCTGGGGAACAAGGCTGGGATTAATAAGCGGCCTGGCTCCCTCCCCTAATGGGCTCCAGCTGCACAAACATTCCCAGAATTCAGAGCCGGCTCTGTCTGGGGCAGCCCAGGCCTCAGCCCCAGCATTCCTGGCCCCCTCCCCCACAGGCCTGGGACAGCTGCTCCGGAACTGCAGCAACTGGCTAGGGATCGAATCCCAATTCGGCTTCCCCAGAGGTGGGGGGCAGTGGAGTGGCTGGGGCTGGGGCTGGGGCTGGGGCTGGGGTGGGAGGAGAGGGAAGAGGTAAGCAAGCTCTGAAAGGACACCTCCCCACTAGCCCCTCCTCCGCCTGCCGGGCCCACCCCTCCCCCAACTACTCACACCCTTAGCCTAGGTGCCAGCGCCCAGCTTGGTCTTCCCTAATTTATCTCACCAGGCAGTGCCCTTGACTGGCAGTGCCCAGGAGGAGGTAATCCAGGCAGGGCTGGGAGAAAAGATAAACATCTTCCCTTGTGTTTTAAGCGATCCAGCTGGGTCTCCATGGAATCTATGGCCTGGCAGGAGCTTAAACAGATTCTTACCAAGCAGGGGGAAGGGGTGGCAAAGGGAGCAAAAGGAAGAAGAAAAGTGGGGGTTCTCACCCTCCCATTACCCACCAGAGAGTGACACTCAGGGCCCCAGTGGGAAGAAACCTAAGTGGACACAGATGAGCCCATGTGGATGATGGCTCTGAACCTGTGAACTGGATCCCAGGCCACAGGGGTCAGTCATTCTGCTGTCCGTTCTTGATCTGTCCTTGATCTGTCGCCCTCAGTTATGCCCACTGTGGACACCAAGGACTGAGGCCAGGGGAGGAGTCCTGTGACTCATGTTGGTGCCAGGGTCATCTGAGCAGGGACTGGTAGCAAGCACTCCACCTAACAGAGGTGTGTGTGGCTGTGTGTGTGCCTGTGTCTCCCAGGCCAAGCAGAAGCAGCTGAGTCAAGTAGCACCTGTGTGTGGATGTGGCTGTGTGTGTGTGCACCAGTGCCCATCAGCCTCTCAGTGTTCAAAACCACCGTAAGTGCCATACTCAGAAAGGCTGCCTGCTGGCCACCCCTTCCCCAAGCTGCAAGTGTCCCTACCACTGGGTATGTGCCAGAGAGAGGCTGAGAAGAGAAAGAAGAGGACAAACAACAAAGAGGTCGGGCCCACCATGGTGGCTCACTCCTGTAATCCCAGCACTTTGGGAGGCTGAGGTGGGCAGATTACTTGAGGTTAGGAGCTCGAGACCAACCAGGCCAACATGGTGAAACACCATCTCTATTAAAAATACAAAAATTGGCCGGGTGTGGTGGCTCGTGCCTGTAATCCCAGCACTTTGAGAGGCCGAGGTGGGCGGATCACCTGAGGTTGGGAGTTCAAGACCAGCCTGATCAACATGGAGAAATCCTGTCTCTACTAAAAATACAAAATTACCCAGGCATGGTGGCACATGCCTGTAATACCAGCTACTCAGGAGACTGAGGCAGAAGAATTGCTTGAACCTGGGAGGCGGAGGTTGCGGTGAACTGAGATGGTGCCCTTGCACTCCAGCCTGGGCAACAGAGCGGGACGCCATCTCAAAAAAAAAAAAAAAAAAGGTCGATGAGGCGACAGCCTGAAGGAGGCCGTGTGTGCAGCCAAGGGCACTGACTTGGGAGTTAGGAAATGTAGGTCTTGGCCTCAACTCTGCCATAGACCAGCCAGGACATTGGATGTGTCACTTTGCTGATCTGGGCCTCAGTATCCTTCCTTGAATAAGAGAAGTTTGGACAAGTGTCTCTCCTGAGTCCCTTCTTGGATTCCACTGTGATGAGAGCTGGGTTGGGGGACACAGGGAGGATGATACATCTCCTCAGAGCTGCAAGAAAGGGGCTCTGGAGGGGCCGCCAAGAGCAGCCAATAGGGACTGCATTGAGGGTCCCTAGTCTCCCTAACCCTGGAGAGGAAATTGAGAAAGGGGTGTGCTCCCTGTCTTGAGGAGTCCCAGTCTGCAGGGAGATCAAGTACATCACAAAATGAGACAGATAAACGCAGATGATCTTAACTGGCTGAGCTCTTGGCCGCAGTCCTGGGTTAAAGGGGAAGAGGGCCCTTCTGTTGACTCTCTACTCTCTCTCTTTCACGTGTACTCAGTAAACACCTCCTGAGGCCTCTGCAGGCCGAGGAATGCAGACCCACCGCTCCAGGTCTTGGTCCCCATCAATCACACTGCCCATGCGTGTCACATCACCTGCTTCCTTGTGGGCCCGGCCATTTCCCCATGGAGGCACAGAGAGAATGACACTCTCACAGCATTTGAGAGCTCTAATTCATTGGTCTGTATCTCTATCCCCCATCCCACCCCCAGCCATGGGACCAGCTCCTGAGTTGCAGGGAGAAGGTGAGGCAAGACCTCCTTTGCATACATGGAGAAACTGAAGGGCTTTGGGTGGGACAGGGACTCAGGAGTTGAACCCCATTTAGGACTCTATCCAAGCAAGCCTCATCTAGTCATTCACCTGGCATTTAGAGGACACGTACTTTGTATTTTGTACGAATAGAAGCTGAAGAACACAAAGAATAACATTTCCCCCAGGGGTATGAAATTAGAGGGAAAAAAATCCTTCCTCCAAATCAGAGGTGGACTGGAACCAGTCCTAGAATGACCAAGAAAACAGAGCTATCAACCTGCTATTGAATTTTAGAGCTGCTTGTGTGGGCACCCAAAAAACAGTAGACCAGCCGCCTGAACCTCCCAGGCTGAAGCTCTGGACAACAAAGTTGTAGGCGCTTAGCAGGGAAATGGGAAAAGAGGGAAGCAGCCGGCCATGGATCCAAAACTGTGAGGTCTAGAACCCTATGGCAAGAAACTGAACCATGGCCTCTCTCCCCTACACACCCCCTTCCTCTTTCAGTTAATAATCCACCCCAAACTGAGTGCTTAAAATAATACAAGTTTCTTTTTTTTGAGATGGAGTCTTGTTCTGTTGCGCAGGCTGGAGTGCAGTGGCATGATCTCGGCTCACTGCAACCTCCGCCTCCTGAGTTCAAGCAATTCTCCTGCCTCAGCCTCCCAAGTAGCTGGGATTACAGGCGTGCACCATCATGCCTGGCTAATTTTTGTGTGTTTTTGGTAGAGATGGGGTTTCACCATGTTGGTCAGGCTGGTTTCGAACTCCTGACCTCAGGTGATCCACCCAACTTAGCTTCCCAAAGTGCTGGGATTACAGGTGTGAACCACCACACCCAACCAGTAAGACAAGCTTTTCTTTGCTCACAATTCTACAAATTGGGGAGGATTCGGTGTGGACAGCTTGCCACACTGGTTCTAGAGCATCCAAGATGCTTCACAAATATATCTGGCCCCTCTGCTGGGGTGGCTGGAGGAGACGTGGGCTGGCTGGGGCTCTCTCTTTTCCTTCATAGTCGCTCATCCTCTGAGGCTTCTCCCTCCCGCTCTTTCCCTGTGGCTCCTTTGCCTCCAGGGTGGCAAGACAACTTTACATGGTGACTGGCTTCCAACAGGGAAGAAGTAGAAGCTGTCAGGTCTCTTAAGACCTAGACCTCAGGTTGGGTGCAGTGGCTCATGCTGTAATCCCAGCACTTTGGGAAGCCAGGTGGGTGGAACGCTTGAGGCCAGGAGTTCAAGACCAGCCTGGGCAATATTGCAAAACCCTGTCTCTATTAAAAAAAAGAAGAAAGAAAAAGAAAAAAAGAAAAACTAGCCAAGTGTAGTAGCACAGGCCTGTAGACCCAGCTGCTCAGGAGACTGAGGTGGGAGGATCACTTGAGGCTGGGAGGTGGAGGTTATAGTGAGCTATTATCGCACCACTACATTCCAGCCTGAGTGATGGAGACCTGTCTCCAGAAAAAAACAAAAAAGAACATAACACACAACCTGGACCTCACCTGTCAAGGCATCAGTGTTGCTGCCTACCATAGGTCAGAGCAAATCACAGGCCAGCCTGGATGGATGGATTGATTGATGGATTGATTTAAAGTTAGAGTCTTGCTTTGTCACACAGAGTGCAGTGATATAATCTCAGCTCACTGCAACCTCCGCCTCTTGAGTTCAAGCCATTCTCATGTCTCAGCCTCCTGAGTAGCTGGGATTACAGGTGTTCACTACCACGGTCGGCTCATTTTTTGTATTTTTTGTAGAGATGGGGTTTCACCATGTTGACTAGGCTGGTCTCAAACTCCTGACCTCAAGTGGTCTGCCCACCTCAGCCTCCCAAAGTACTGGGATTACGGATGTGAGTCACCGCACCCCGCCCCACCCTGGATTTAAAGAGAGAGAAAAAGCACTAACGGAGCAGCATGCTCGTGAGGGAACGGCATTGCTGGTGGACAATCTTCTCAGACCACTCACCGTCCCCCTAAATTGGCTCTCCTTTTGTTCCTCCTTGGCTTACTGAAAGGCACTATCTCCTCTGGATTGACGTCCTTCTTTTTTTTTTGAGATGGAGTCTCCCTCTGTCGCCCAGGCTGGAGTGCAATGGCGCCCTCTTGGCTCACTGCAACCTTTACCTCCCGGGTTCAAGCAATTCTCCTGCCTCAGCCTCCCAAGTAGCTGGGATTGGGATTAGAGGTTTGCACCACCATGCCCAGCTAACTTTTGTATTTTTAAGTAGAGACCAGGTTTCACCATGTTGGTCAGGCTGGTCTCGAACCCCTGACCTCGTAATCCGCCTGCCTCAGCCTCCCAAAGTGCTGGGATTACAGGCATGAGCCACCGTGCCTGGCTCGTCCTTCTTATTCTCCTATACCCCATGTCCAATTAGTCCCCAGGTTCTGTTATTGATGCTACTTCCATGTCTCTCAAATCATTCTTTGTCTTTTCTTTTCTATTTTTGTTTGTTTTTTTTTTTTTGAGACAGTCTCACTCCGTCACCCAGGCTGGAGTGCAATGGTGCAATCTCAGCTCACTGCAACCTCGGCCTCTTGGGTTCAAGCGATTCTCCTGCCTCAGCTTCCTGAGTAGCTGGGATTACAGAGGTGTGCCACCATGCCCAGCTAATTTTTGTATTTTTTTTTAGTAGAGATGGAGTTTCGCCATGTGGCCAGGCTGGTCTTGAACTCCTGAACTCAAGTGATCTGCCTGGCTTGGCCTCCCAGAGTGTAAAATCATTCTCAGTCACTATTATCTGCTGTTACCTGGAATGCTCAACAGCTTCCTAAAAGGTCTCCTGTTTCCACTCTTGCTTCAATGCCATGTCACTTTTCACCTTGCAGCCAGAATGAGCATTCTAAAGGCTACACCTATGGGGAGCTGGGTGGCCAGGGACAGGAAAGCCAGGGGGACTTGGGCATCAATATGTGTTCTTTTGTACCATGTGTGTACCTTTGCAAAAACTAAAATGCCACTTAGGGCCAGGTGCAGTGGCTCACACCTGTAATCCCAGCACTTTGGGAGGCGGAAGCAGGAGGATCATTTGAACCCCAGGAGTCTGAGACCTGGGCAACACAGGGATACCCTGTCTCTACAAACAAACAAAAAAAAATTATTTATGTAATTTTATTTTATTTTTGAAGACAGGGTCTTGCTCTGTCACCCAGGCTGAAGGGCAGTGGTGCAATCTTGGCTCACTGCAACCTCTGCCTCCCGGGTTCAAGTAATTTTCGTGCCTCAGGCTCCCAAGTAGCTGGGATTAAAGGTGCAAGCCATTGATTGCACCCAGCCTCACAAAAATTTTTTAAAATTAGCTGGGCGTGGTGGTGTGCACCTGTGGGTGCACCTGTGGTCCCAAATACATGGGGCTGGGTGGGCGCTGATCACCTGAGCCCAGGAGGTCCAAGCTGCAGTGAGCTATGATCATGCCACTGCACTCCAGCCTGGGCAACAGAGTGAGACCCTGTCTCAAAAACAAAAACAAAAACAAAAAAAAACAACAATAAAAAAAAACAAAAATGGACTCAAAATCAAATTTAATCATAAATAAAATAAACCACATCCTCACTGTGTCACTCTTCTACTGGAAACTCCTCAGTGATGGTCCATGGCTCCCAGGATAAAATCTGGACTCTCAATGGAGCTTAGAGACCCTTGGAGATCAAGACCAGCCTGGCCACTGCAACCTCTGCCTCCCGGGTTCCAGCAATTCTCCTGCCTCAGCCTCCTGAGTAGCTGAGATTGTAGGTGCCTGCCACCATGCCTGGCTAATTTTTGTATTTTTAATAGAGATGGGGGTGTCCCCATGTTGGCCGGGCTGGTCTTGAACTCCTGACCTCAAGTGATTCTCCCACCTTGGCCTCCCAAAGTGCTGGAATTACAGGTGTGAGCCATAACACCCAGCCTAGTTTCTACTTCCTCTTCTGAGGAATAAATGAGTTAATACGTGTCAAATACTTAGAACAGTGTCTCGCTGTGTCACTAGGCTGGAGTGTAGTGACCTAATCACGGCTCACTGCAGCCTCAACCCTTCCTGGCTCAAGCAATCCTCCCATCTCAACTTCCTGAGTAGCTGGGATTACAGCTGTGCACCACTAGGCCTAATTTTTTTTTTTTTTTTTTTTAATTTTCGAGTAGAGACGAGGTCTTGCTATGTTGCCCAGGCTGTTCTCAAACTCCTGGCCTCAAGCGGTCCTCCTACCTCCATAACCCATGGTGCTAGGAATACAGGTGTGAGCCACGTGGCCAGCCATAGCCTAATAATTATTATTATCATCTGTTTCAGTTACCTATTCCTGCATAACAAAGTACCCCAACATTTAATAGCTTAAAACAACAACTGTTTCATTATATCTCATGATTTTATGTGTCAGGAATTTGGGCAGGGCTTGGCTGGGAGATTCTTCCATTTCACAAGGTGTAAATAAGGATGGTTGATGATATTCAGCTGGCAGATGGGCTGGTTGGGAGGATTCAAAATAGTTTCTCCTACATGTCTGTTGTGTTAGTGAGCATGGCTAAAAGTTAGAACTATTAACTCAACTAGAACTATTAAACAGAACACCTCCATGTGACCTCTTTAGCATGGTGGACTCCTGGCCAGGCACAGTGGGTCACACCTATAATCCCAGCACTTTGGGAGACCGAGACAGGTGGATCACTTGAGACCAGGAGTTCAAGACCAGCCTGATCAACATGGTGAAACCCCGTCTCTACTAAAAATACAAAAATCAGCCAGGTGTAGTTGCTTATGCCTGTAATCCCAGCTACTCTCCTGAGACAGGAGAATCGCTTGAACCCAGGAGGCGGAGGTGGCAGTGAGCTGAGATCGCACCACTACACTCCAGCCTTGGTGATAGAGCAAAACTGCATCTCAAAAAAAAAAAAAAGATAAAAGATCAGTGGTCATCAAACTTGAATGTGCAAACAAATTCCCTGGGAATCTTGTTAAAACGCAGCTTCTGATTCATAAGGTATGAGGTCAGCCCCAAGATCCTACCTTTCTAACAAGCTCCCAGGTGATGGCACTGTTGGAAGGGTAGAGGGTAGGGGCCAGAAGGCAGCTGGAATCACACTTTGAGTAGCAAAGACCTAGAAAACTAACATTATGATCCAGATGCTGAGGATTCAGTCTTTAAAGGGAAAGGCTGCCATCAGCAACATCAGTAAAATGTTCAGGAGAAGATGTAGGAGACAATATACAAAGCAAGCCTGACAAATATCTGGCATACCTGCCAATCCTTCCATTCTTTGATTCTGTGACCATGGCAGACATCACTAGTGGATCCCAGCACTATCTCCCACTAAGCCAAAAGGATGTCTCAGAATTCATCTCAACACAGTATTCTAGGTACTCAACCAATTAATTACAGTTGGCATGAGAAATAACCCCACTTGCTATTTATGGTATTGAGTCTGACTGCTTTTGCTCCACTCTTGCTAGTTTGATGCCCTTACTGTAGCTTTCATGAATTGCAGTTATTTTAATACATTGTAATTTGAGGTAAAGAGAGCACTCATTTTGTAGCTTTGAACGTTAAATGAGGCTGGGTGTGGTGGCACATGCCTGTAATCCCAGCGCTTTGTGGGGCCAAGGCAGGAGGATTGCTCAAGCCCAGGGGTTTGAGACCAGCCTGGGCAACATAGCAAGACCCCAACTCTACAAAAAAAATTTAAAAATTAACCAGATATGGTGGACACCTGTAGTCCCAGCTACTCAGGAGGCTGAGGCAGGAGGATCTCTTGAGCCCAGGAGTTCAAGGCTGCAGTGAGCTATGATCACGACACTATACCCAGCCTGGGTGATAGAGCAAGATCTTGTCTCAATTAGAACAACAACAACAAAGAATATTAAATGATATTATGAATGTTAAGTGTCTGGCACACAGAATGTGCAGATATTCAATAAACAGTGGGTAGGCTGGGTGCAGTGGCTCATGCCTGTAATCCCAGCATTTTGGGAGGCCGAGGCAGGTGGATCACTTGAGGTCAGGAGTTTGAGACCAGCCTGGCCAACACGGCAAAACCGCATCTCTACTAAAAATACAAAACATTAGCTGGGTCTGGTAGCATGCGCCTGTAGTCCCAGCTGCTTGGGAAGCTGAGACAGGAGAATCACTTGAACCTGGGAGGCAGAGGTCGCAGTGAGCCAAGATCACACAACTGCACTCCAGCCTAGGCGACAAAGACAAACTGTGTCTCAAAAATAAATAATAAAATAAATAAGTAAATAAATGGTGACTACCACGTAGAGGGGTGAATGTATTTCCTGCACAGTTTGAGGGGACATGGTGGTGAGTGGGAAAGAGGAAGAGAGGAAGACAGGAGCCAGAGAGCTAGGGGTGGGGAAGAATAGGTGGCAAAGACTATTCCTGCCTGAGAAGGCGGGTGGATTCCCAGCACCTTCTGGGTGGCCCTGGGCTCCTTACTATCACTAAAGCTCTTTGAAAGAGGTGAGTGGCACTTGTCATCTTGAAATACTTGATACAGAAATTCTTGTCAAGGAAAGTTGTGAAAGACTCTGATATGGTCAAAAAGATTACTGCCTGTTTTGCATTATTTTCTAGTTTTATTGTCATTATTTTACCACCCAGTCAATGAAAATAATTCTTGTCCATAGAAATGCAAATTGCCTGGTGCATATGCAATTATGGCTCAGTGGTTATTGACAACTTTGGCATCTATTAAACAGATTTACTTCATCTTTTTTTTTTTTTTTGAGACAGGGTCTTGCTCTGTTGCCCAGGCTAGTGTGCAGTGGTGCAATCATAGCTCACTGCAATCTTGACTTTCCGTGTTCAAGCCATCCTCTTGCCTCAGGCTTCCAAGTAGCTGAGACTATAGGTGTGCACCACCATCCTTGGCTAATTTTTTTTTTTTTTTTTTTTTTTTTTGTAGATACAGGATCTCACTACATTGCCCAGGCTGGTCTTGAACTCCTGGGCTCAAGTGATCCTCCTGCCTTGGTCTCCCAAAGTGCTGGGATTACAGTGTGAGCCACTGTGCCCTGCCTCATCATTTCTTTGTTTGGTTTGTTTTGTTTTAAGACAGGGTCTTGCTCTGTCACCCAGACTGGAGTGCAGTGGCATGATCATAGCTCACTGCAGCCTACTTTCCCGAGTAGCTGGAACTACGGGTGCATACCACCATGCCTGACTAAGTTTTTTAGTTTTTAGTAGAGACAGGGTCTCACTATGTTGTCCAGGTTGCTATTTCATCATTCTTTTTTTTTTTTTTTTTCCTTTCTTTTGAGACAGAGTCTTACTCCGTTCACCCAGGCTGGAGTGCAATGGCACAAACTCAGCTCACTGCAACCTCCGCCTCCCGGGCTCAAGTGATTTTCATGCCTCAGACTCCCGAGTAGCTGGAATTACAGGCAGGCACCACCATGCCTGGCTAATTTTTGTATTTTTAGTAGAGACAGGGTCTTGCTATGTTGGCCAGGCTGGTCTCGAACTCCTGGCCTCAAGTGATCCACCTGTCTTGGCCTTCCCAAAGTGCTGGGATTACAGGCGTAAGCCACCGTGCCCAGCCTATTTCGTCATTCTTGATGGCCTAAATATGTCTCTGCTCTTTAGATTGTCCTTTGAACTGACTGTAACATCTTACTGGTTCCTTCACTAATTAATGAGTTAAATAAAAATTTTGACAGGTTTACTCTCTATTTGCATGAGAGTAATTATTCTGCATTGTAGAAAACACTTTTTCTTGACATTCTTATTAGCAGGAGGTTTCCAAGTTTCTCTGTCCTAGACAAGCTTTTCCACAGGCTCCAAACGCCATTACATTTTTTTTTTTTTTTTTTTTTTTTGGTCTCCATGAGTGGCACGATCTTGGCTTACTGCAACCTCCATCTCCCAGGTTCAAGAGATTCTCCTGCCTCAGCCTCCTGAATAGCTAGGACTACACATGTGTGCCACCACGCCCAACTAATTTTTGTATTTTTAGTAGAGATGGGTTTCACCATGTTGGCCAGGATGGTCTCGATCTCTTGAATTCGTGATCCGCCCGCTGCGGACTCCCAAGTGCTGGGATTACAGGGGTGAGCCCCTACACCCAGCCCATCTGTCAGGTTTATAAGGGATTACCCCCAACTTCATTGCTTGTTTTATGCCATCCAAATGGAGAATATATAATTATTCTTGTTTTATGCCATCCAAATGGAGATATATAATTATTCCACATTTGAGCTGGACACATTGTCAAACATTTATATGAGTTTCTTTAACAAAACCTACAAGTACCACACCAAATAGTTATCCATGCATCATTCAATTGTATGTGGCAGGGACTGCATTTGAACCTCTTTTGAGCTTAGCAAGTGCCTAACTCGTGGTAAGTACTAAAGACACATCCACTGAGCCAACACATGAATGAATAAGCCCAGCAAGTCTTTCCTAGCATTTATTAGTGCTGAATATTGTTTTAAAGACTTTAGTTTGTTTAATTCTTACACTAGTCACATGGTAAGTACAGTTAATTACTATCCTCAATTACACATAAAACAGAGAGGTGAATCAACTTGCTTAAAGTCAACAGCTAGCAAATGGCGGAGGCAGAATTCAAGCCCTGGTAGCCTGACTCCTGAGTCTGTGATCTTGGGCACCCACTATGTGCCAGGCATCTTGCCGGGTTCTGAGACAGAGAAAAAAGACACACCAAACACATACTTTCCTTAAGGAGGTCACACTCAAGAAAGGGAACGAATAGCTAAAAATAATGTGATGTGTTCTGGCAACTGAGAGCACGATGCTGGGGACAGACGGTGTCAGAGGGTTGGACAGGGGTGTGGCTGACTGCAGAGGGGCCATCTGACCTGAGGCAAGTTCTGAGGCTACTGGTAGTTCATGACCAGACTAGGGGAAGGGAAGAGCATTCAGGCCACTGGAATAGTATGTGTAAAGCCATCGAGCATGGTTGGTCTGAGTAGGTGAGAGTCCCAACGCTGGAGCCCAGAAGTGCAGGGAAGTGAACTGGGGAGAGGAGCCACGTCCAGATCCTGGAAAGCTTCACTTGCTAAGGGAGAAGGGGTGTTGGGACGCCCCTTGGAGGCCTCACAGGACTGTGTGAAAGGGAGGTATGACCTGAGACCCCACACTCTGCCTGCCCCACCGGGGACACTAAACCCAGTACACAGAATTCCCTATAAGCTGTATCCCACTCGGAGAGTTCCCCAGGAGGGCTAGACAGGAGGGAATTGCTAATTGAGTGTGGGACAGGGCCAGTGCCACCTGGGAGCCATGATTGGGATTCTCTCCCCAAGCCCTCCCCCGCAATCCCTGCAGCCACCCCCTACCAGGCTCACGTACTCAGGCACACTCCCTCCTGTCACATCCCCCTTAAGGCCACAGATAAGAATAAGCAACAGGTCTGTCCCACATCCCTTCCCTGCCCGCCCTCTGACTGCCATCTGAAGCAGCTGCAGAGGCTGGCACACCCCAGGCGCCAGTCAGAGGAGGGAGAAGAGGGAGACGGGAGCTTCCTGGGGGGCCGTGGCTCAGGCTGTACCCTCCCCTCCCACAGGGCTGAGGCTGGTGATTAGTTGGGTTAATTATATCCGAGCCATTTCCGATTGGCACAAGGCCACCCACCCACAAAGCCTGCCCAGAAGGCAGGCGCCCAGGTCAGGATGTGGGGGCACCAGCTCCTCTAGGTGGGTTCCTGACCCCTGTGATGATGGCCAAATGGAGGCTGATCGTCCTCCCTGCTCCAGGACAGCCTCCTCTTCCCTTACCACCTTTCTTACCCAACCTCTGCTTTGCTTGTCCCCACACAAGTCCCTTTCACTCCCCTCTCCTCCCCTCTGAGTTCCGCATTAGGCCCCGACATAAACACTCTGATTGGGGCTAATTATAAGGGCCAGGCTGGGAGGCTGGAGCCTTCCGAAAGCTTTGGCTTTCAAACAAAGGGCCCACGGCTCAGCCCCTAGCCCAGGCCGGCTCCCTTCCAGGCTTCCTTGTGAATGAGCGGTTCCAGGAAGAGGCAGTCTTCTAGAAACCCCGTGGTCTATGGGCTCACTCCATGTCCCACGCCCCATCTTGTCCTTTCTTGGTTGCTTTTGCCTTGCTCAGATCCTGGGGAGTTCTCGGATGGCTTGGCGGAGCCACGAGTCTGCCACGGAAGAAAAGGCAGCTGCGGAGGAGCTCTCAGGCTGGGAGGCAGGGGCAGGGGCAGGGGCAGGGGCAGCGGCAGGGGCAGGGGCAGGGGCAGGGGAGGCGCAGGGGAAGCCAGCTGTGACAGCCCAAGCCCTAATTAGCTGGCTTCAAAGCAGGCTGGAGAGAGAGCCCGTCTGCGTGTGTCTCCGGCTTACTCAGGCGAGTAAGACATTTCTGTCCTAATCAGAGGAGAGGGATGGAGAAAAACACTGCCGAGGAGCCTCTAGACACTGGGCTGGCACCCCAAGTGAGGTAGAAAAACTGAACCTAGGAAATCATTCTCTTCTGTTGAAACTGTTACAGAAGTGCTGGGAAGGGAAGAGCGTGGTCCCTTTAAATGATATGGAAGAGGGGAAGGGAAGTGCTGGGTAGAGGAGAGTGTGACCCCTGGCTAGGGCTCCACCCCCACGGACCTAGGTGAGGACAGGCATGTTTTGTTTTCTTACCCAAATGTTGCATTTCCCAAGACCACCCTGGACTGCCACGCCCCCATCCTCTAACTACAAAAACCGGAGACCCTAGTAAGACAGAGACAAGCCACAGGATGTTGAAGAGGACTCATCAGCGGAGGAGCATATAAGCGGCTGGCATTGAGGGGAATGCTTCGATAGGCACCGGCATGCTAGCGCCCACTAACTAGGCAGAATGACACAGAGTTTGGCTGGGGCAGTCAGAGGAGAGCCTGGGCCACCAAGTGGCCTGACCTCAGGGGAAAACCATCTCCCTTCTGGCTCTCCCATCTTCTGAGAGCGACTCCGCTCAATAAAACCTTGCACTTCTCCAAGCTCACGCGTGATCTGATTCTGGTACACTAAGGCAAGAACCTGGAAATGCAGAAAGCCCTCTGTTCTCTCTCCCCGCGGCAAGGTAGCAGGTTTGTGATTAAGACAAGCCGCCTATGGATGACAAAGCTGAAGGTGCAAAACTAAAAGAGCGCCCTGTACCACGTGCCCACTGGGGCTTCACCTCTAGACACTGCGGTGGGGCCAGAGCCCCACAGCCTGCACTGTATGCTTCCCGGTTTGAACAGCGGAGTACTGAAGAAGCGAGCCACATTCCCATCGCTCGCCCCCACAAGGGGGACAAGGGAACTTTTCCCATTTCATCAGCACTTTGAGAGGCCATGGCAGGAGGATCACTTGGGGTTAGGAGTTCGAGGCCAGCCTGGGCAACAGAGTGAAACCCGGTCTCTACAAAAAATAAAAAACAAGCTGGCCATGACACATCTCTGTAATCTCAGCTACTTGGGTGGCTGACGTGGGAGACTTACCTGAGCTCAGGAAGTTGAAGCTGCAGTGAGCTGTGATCGTGCCACTGCATTCCAACCTAGGCAATGGAGTGAGATCCTGTCTCAAAAAAAAAAAAAAAAAAAGTGGTTTTGGTACAGACAGGGCTTTCTCCATGTTGCCCAGGCTGGTCTTAAACTTCTGACTTCAAGCCATCCTCTCCTCTCAGCTTCCCAAGGCATGGGATTACAGGCACGAGACACTGTGCCTAGCTAACACTTCTAACCTGGAGGAGGAAACTGGACTTAATTATTCCTAAGCCTCCTAGCATTTAGTTTTCTTGCTCATCATCCCCAGTTCTCCATATCCCCACCACTGCTCCACTCCCAAACATACTTCTATGTAGCACCAGGGGCTGGGTTCTTGCACACAAGTCATCTCAAAGTGACATTATTGACTGAACGACTGTGTGACCTAGGAGACTGGTCTGATAAGGATCACCTAACAAAAAACAGTTGTTGATGTTAGTTCTTACCTAACATCCCCTTGAAGGAAAAGTCTTAAAGCCATTTTACAAATTGTCAACCTATTTGCCCAATTTGGTCATTCTCATCAAATTACTCTCCTCAAAGTCTTTATGCAGCTAAATTATGATAATGGCTTAATAGTTTTTGGCAAACTGGAACCAAAGCCTTACAAACAGGTGGCAAAGATGTACCAGGTCACTAAAGCCTTACAAGCAGATAGTAAAAATGTTATTATAAACTCATCACCTATTTTTTAAGACAGATTAAAAAAAATTTTTTTTTGAGACAGGGTCTCATTATGTTGTCCAGGCTGGAATGCAGTGGTGCAGTCTCAGCTCACTGCAACCTCCACCTCCCAGGCTCAAGCCATCCTCCCACTTCAGCCTCCTGGGACTGCAAGTGCACATCACCACACCCAGTTAATTTTTGTTTTTTTTTTTTGTAAAGACAGGGTCTTGCCATGTTGCCTAGGCTGATCTCAAACTCCTGAGCTCAAGCAATCTGCCCACCTTAGCCCCCCAAAGTGCTGGGATTATAGGTGTGAGCCACCATGCCCAGCCAGATAAGAAAATTTACAAAGGCCAAATGTCCAGTGGCAAGGCCATAAGGGCTACTAAGTGGCATTGCTTCGTCATGAATTCATGCCTTCTAACTCCACATCCAGGGCCTCTGTCCTCTGAGGACACACATCCAGGACCACACTATCCCAGAGGTGACCTGTCTTTCAGCAGCTGTGAAGGAGCCGGGTGTGCCCAACTGATCAGGATTTGCTGAAACAATCCAACCCTTCTTCCATACTTAAAAGCCCATCTGGTCTTCGTCCCATATATATTCCTTTCCATTTTAAAATGTGAGTCTCTTCTGAGGAAAAGCCAATCCATGTGTTTCTGATTCATTTAAACTTAATTTCTCCAAATAGCACTCTCTGACATCCCTGAATTTCATACATTTTTAGAAGACAGGAAATAGGGAGAGGCCAAGTATGGGCAGATTGGGAAGAGATGGAGCTCCCAGGCACTCACTCTTCCTTAGGAAAATAATATCTCCCATCCTTACAGTGGAGGCTGAGCCTTGCTTCAGTTCCATATTTCTGCTCCAGCTCTAGCTAAGGCAACAGTTATAACACTTGAGCCAGATAGCATAGGATTCCATCCAGAACCCTTTTTTTTTTTTTTTTTTTTGAGAAGGTTCTCCCTCTGTTGCCCAGGCCGGATTGCAGTGGGGCAATCACAGTTTGCTGCAGCCTCAACCTCCCCGGCTCAAGTGACTGAGCTTGAGCTATCCTCCCACCTCCGCCTCTCTAGTAGCTGGGACCACAGATGCATGCCTAATGCCCAGCTAATTCTTTGTTATTTTTTGTAGAGACAGGCTCTCCCTATGTTGTCCAGGCTGGTCTTGAACTCCTGGACTCAAGGGATGCTCCCTCCTTGACCTCTCAAAGTGCTGGGATGATAGGCATGAGCCACCACGCCAGCCCAGCATCTAGAACATAATAAAGTGAGGAATGAACTTGATCCCTGAAAGCTTCGCCAGGGCAGGAAAGAAGGTCACATGTGAGAGAAGCAATGATTCTCTGGTGCTTCCTGACTATCTCCATCATATACCCCAGCACGAGGGCTTGGATGCTCCCTCCAGGCAAACCTGACTGTGACAAGGAAGTAAAAACAAATCTGGAGAACATGGTGGGTGAGCTTTGATGGAGATAATATATGGAGACAATATAGCATATGGTAGAAAGTGCTGTGGGCCGGGTGCTGTGGCTCATGCCTGTAGTCCCAGCACTTTGGGACGCTGAGGCAGGTGGATCACGGGATCAGGAGATTGAGACCATCCAGGCTAACACGGTGAAATCCCATCTCTACTAAATATAAAAAATTAGCCAGGTATGGTGGCACGCGCCTGTAGTCCCAGCTACCCAGGAGGTTGAGGCAGGAGAATCGCTTGAACCTGGGAGGCAGAGGTTGCAATGAGCCAAGATTGAGCCACTGCACTCCAGCCTGGGCAATAGAGCAAGATTCTCTCAAAAAAAGAAAAGAAAAGAAAAGGAAAGGAAAGGGTACTGTGTAGTCAGACAAAACTGGGTTCAAAGCTTGGATCTGACAAGCCCAGAGACTTTAAGCAAGTCACTTAACTTCTGTGAATACCATCAGTAAGCTTCTGCTGCATGAGATTGTTATAATAATTAAATAAAACCATTTGTAGGGTATGACCATTAATAGGCACTTAAATAAATGGCAGCTAGTAGTGTCATATTATCTGAAAGTAAGATACTGTGTGTTGAATTTCTTAATTCAACTCCCATTTAAATCATGCCCCAGACAATCTCCTGACACCTTGCCAAGGGTCTAATATGGAAGTTTGAAAACAATCAACAATAATTTGATGGGAATGTGATGGTATAGAGCCAGTGCCAGATGCTATGATGGGTGGGCTGAAGAAAAGAAAAAAAACATAGCAAGTGTGCAAGATTGTTCAAGGCTGAGCACAGTGGCTCACACCTGTAATCCCAGCACTTTGGGAGGCTGAGGCAGGAGGACTGCTTGAGTACAGGAGTTTGAGACCAGCCTGGGCAACATAGTGAGACCTCATCGCTACTAAAAATAAAAATAAAAAATTAGTCAGGCATGATGGCATACCCCTATAGTCCCAGTTACTTGGAAGGTTGAGACAGAAGGATTGATTGAGCCTGGGAGGTGGAGGCTGCAGTGAGCCACGACTGCACCATTCCACTCCAGCCTGGGTGACAGAGAGAGACCCTGTCTCAAAAACAAACAGCTAGGTGCAATGGCACATGCCTGTAATCCCAGCTACTCAGGAGGCCAAGGTAGGAGGATCGTTTGAGTCCAAGAGTTCTGGGCTGTAGTGTGCTACGCCGATTGGGTGTCCTCATTAAGTTCAGCATCAATGTGGTGACCTCCCAGGAGCAGGGAACCACGAGGTTGCCTATGGAGAGGTGAACCAGCCCAGGTCAGAAATGGAGCAGGTCAAAACTTCCGTGCTGATCAGTAGTGGGATCAAGCCTGTGAGTAGCCACTGCACTCCAGCACTCTAAAAAACAAATAAACAACATCAACAACAACCACAACAAAGAAGAAAAACAAGGTTGTTCAAGAGACAACGGAAGTCATAGACATTTGAGAAAAATCACAAAGCAATTTAGCAGCAAATTTTCAGAATCCATGTTGAGTCTTGGGCTACTGGGGATGTAGAATCATGCTAGGAGGATGCAGGTGCCCTGCCAGAGGTGATCTAAATCAGGAAAACCTTCTCTAGGATTCTGAACTGGGACTTGAATTTTAAGCTTCCTTAGTACCTAATGAACCTGAAACCTGGGATTTTATAACAAGTGTATTTTTTATGTGTTAAAAATGTGTGGAGAGAGTGAAATGGGGGAAAATTGCCTAATGAACATAGAGTTTCCTTTTGGGGAGATGAACATGTTTTGGAACTACAAGGAGGTGATGGTTACATGACATTGTCAGTGTACTAAATGTCACTGGATTGTTCACTTTAAAATGGTTAACTTTATGCTACAATTTCACCTCAATTTAAAAATTTACAGAAATTTACAAATAGGCCAGGTGTGGTGGCTCACCCCTGTAATTCCATTTGGGAGGCTGAGGCGGGCAGATGACCTGAGGTTCGGAATTTGAGACCAGCCTGGCCAGCATGGTGAAAACTGTCTCTACTAAAAATACAAAAATTAGCCGAGTGTGGTGGCTCATGCCTGCAGTCCCAGCTACTCTTGAGGCTGAGGTGGAAGAATCGCTTGAACCCAGGAAGTGGAGGTTGTAGTGAGCTGAGATGGCGTACCTGTACTCCTGCCTGGGCGACAGTAAGAGACTCCGTCTCAAAAAAAAAAAAAAAAAAAAAAAACTATTTGGCTGGGCACAGTGGCTTACCCCTGTAATCCCAGCACTATGGGAGGCCAGGGCAGGCAGATCACTTGAGGTCAGGAGTTCGAGACCAGCCTGGACAACGTGGTGAAACCCTGTCTCTACCAGAAAATACAAAAGTTAGTCAGTGACGTGCATCTGTAATCCCAGTTACTGGGGAGGCTGAGGAAGAGGAATCGCGTGAACCTGGGAGACGGAGGTTGCAAATGAGCCGAAATCGTGCCACTACACTCCAGCCTGAGTGACAGAGTGAGACCCTGTCTCAAACAAACAAACAACAACTATTTTTAAAGGAGTAGCCCTATCAGATATTAGAATCTTTTTTAACCTACACAAATTAAAACAATATGTGATTGGTACAGAAATAGTGAAGGAAAGCATGGAGTCCAGAGACAGATTTAAATATGTGTGGGGATTTATTTTCTATTTGTTTCTTTTTCTTTTTTCTTTTTTAATATGGGGATTTAGTACGTGCTAACTAAGACTGTTAAAATCAGCAAAGAGGCCAGGCATGGTGGCTCACACCTATAATCCCTGCTCTTTTGGAGTCTGAGTTGAGCAAATTGCTTGAGCCCAGAAGTTTGAGACCAACTTGGGCAACTTGGCGAGATCCTGTCTCTACAAAAAAAATACAAAAATTAGCCGGGTGTGGTGGCATATGCCTGTGCTCCTAGCTACTCAGGAGGCTGAAGTGGGAGGATGGCTTGAGTCTGGGAGGTGGAGGTGGCAGTGAGCTGAGATTGTGACATTGCCACTGTACTCCAGCCTGGGCGACAGAGCAAGACTGTCTCAAAAAAGCAAAAAGAAAGAAAATAAAAATGGATAATTTAGAAAAGAATTCTGAGTGGTCGATAGCATATGAAAATGTGTTTAACCTCATTAGTAATCCAGAAATACAATACAAATAAATCAACAATGAGATTGTTTCTATTGCTTTTTTTTTGTTTGTTTTTGAGGCAGAGTGTCACTGCGTCGCCCAGGGTGGAGTGTAATGGTGCCATCTTGGCTCACCGCAGCCTCTACTTCCTGAGTTCAAAGGATTCTTGTGGCTCGGTCTCCTGAGTAGCTGGGATTACAGGCATGTGCCACCACGCCCAGCTAATTTCTGTATTTGTAGTAAAGACGTATTTTTAGTAAAGCAAGGTTTCACCATGTTTGCCAGGCTGGTCTCAAACTCCTGACCTCAGATGATCTGCCTGCTTTGGCCTCCCATAGTGCTGGGATTACAGGACCGCATCTGGTCTGTTTCTTTTGCTTAACAAATTGATAAAGAAACAACCCTCTCTGCACTTCTAGTGAAGGTATAAAATTGTATAACTTTCTTAGGGAGCAATTTTGTCTAATGAATCAACATTTTTTGTTTTTCGTTTGTTTTTTGAGACTGAATCTAGCTCTGTCACCCAGGCTGGAGTGCAGTGGCATTATCTCTGCTCACTGCGACCTCTGCCTGCCAGGTTCCAGTGATTCAGTTGCCTCAGCCTCCCAAGTAGCTGGGACTACAGGTGCCCGCCACCATGCCCAGCTAATTTTTGTATTTTTAGTAGAGACGGAGTTTTGCGATGTTGGCCAGGTTGGTCTCGAATTCCTGACCTCAGCTGATTCACCCACCTTGGCCTCACAAAGTGCTGGGGTTACAGTTGTGAGCTACCACACCCAGCCTCATGTATCAACATTTTAAATGAGTTTCCCCTTCAACCCAAATATCCTGCTATTATAACTATTATAACTCTATTATAACTTTATCAGAGTTAATAAGACAAGTAAACAAAAATAGTAAGTGAAAACTAAGGAAAAAACCCTGTGTTCATCAATAAAGGATTAGTTGATATTCTATAATACGATGCAGTCATTTTAGAAAAACAGCCGGCCCGGCAGAGTAGCTCATGCCTGTAATCCCAGTACTTTGGGAAGTGGAGGTGGGAGGATCACTTGAGCCCAGGAGTTCAAGACCAGCCTGAGCAACATAGTGAGACCTCATTTCTATGAAAAATTTAAAAATTAGCGAAGAGTGATGGTGCATGCCTATAGTCCCAGTGACTTGGAAGGCGGAGGCAGGATGATCATTTGAACCCAGGAGCTTGAGACTACAGTAAGCTGCTGTGAGCTGGGAGTGTGCCATTACACTCTATCCTGGGTGACAGAATCAAAAAAATTTTTTGTTTAAAAAAAAGAAGAAGAAAAGATAAATAAATAGTTTAAAAAACCATACCTCAATATTTGTATCATGATATATTGTCGGTTAAAAACGGTTGCAGAATCATAGTATACTGTACTATGACTCTGTTTTTGTTTAAAAAAATTAAAAATCCAACTATATGTTACTTTTGTTTGCATCAAAGGTAAGAAAGGTCTGGAAGGATAAATCCAAATTATTAACAGTGGGTACTCCTGGAAGGGGGTGGGGAAGATGGGGGAAGAAACTTAAATTTTACTTTGTACATTTGTGTGCTGTCTTAAAATGTTTTACAGCAAGCATGTATTAATTTTACAATCAAATAAAACAATTAAATTTGAGGATTAATTATAAATTACAGATGTTCAAATAAGGAAGACTTCAAAGTCATCTAAAAGGATTATAAATATCATACATGTATATTCTGACTTAGAAAGATTTCCATAAAATATTGTCTGGTTAAAATGGGGTACACATTACAATGTCTTCCTCATCTCTTTTATAACATTTCCCAAAGAAACAATGTAATGATCAAAAGCCCTAAAGGGGTGAAGTTTTATAATCACCCTAAATACAATAAAACACACACAAAGATGTGCGTGAACGTTAAGGGGCATGAACTCACCTCCACCAATTTTGAATTGTAATTTCACAGTAGTCAGGACACAAACTAAAGCTAATCTTCGAGCACCATCTGATGGAGAGATTCACCACTACCACATGGTAGTTAAAATCGTGCCTCAGTGTTTCTCTGCGTGTGTGACTGAAGCTCTTCTTTAACAGTGTGGTGCAATTTCTAGGAGATTTTTTCCTTTTCTTTAACCCATTTTGTATTACTTTTCTATAACCAGCAATGCTTTCTTTGTAAAATTAAAAGCCATATTTAAGAAAGAAGTAGAAATTAAGGTTAAAAAACTATACATATACATACACACACACACACACACACTTATATATAGTTTTTCATATATATATATATTTAGTTTTTCAGTACCACTCCCAGCTTGGGAAATTCCTGAAAATGTTTTCTGATAGTGCACTGGTGAAAGTCATGACCCATGCAACTCCCCCACCAAATGTTTGACATTTTCCTAAAGCCAAAGGGAAAGCTCAAACAACAAAAATAATAACCAAGACAGCAGGGGGAGTGTGAGCCTGTGAGTACTGAGTAAACAGAAACAGTCAAACTCTCCAGGAGTGGTTTGATCTTAATAGCTAGTGGGCTGACCTGCAAACCACATCACCACACTCCCCTTAACTCCCTTCGGAGACCATTTAGGACCTCTAACCAATACAGAATACAGCTTTCCACCAGGGCTAATCGGATGGAGTCCTCTTTTTTCCTAAATTAGAACAGTGCGACAACCACACAGAAATCCAGACAAAACTGCATCTATTGTTTATTTGGAGATTTTATCTGTGCAACACCAAATGGCTCCATAATTGGTGGAATTACTCAACGGATAAAAATACATAGGTATGTCAATCAAATATTAACACAACTCATTAAAAAGTGGGAACTGCGGGAGGCTGGGCGAGAGGATGGCTTGAGCCCAGGAATTCGAGGCTGCAGTGAGCTATGATTGTGACACTGGACTCTAGCCTGTGTGACACAGTGGTGAGACCTCATCCCTACAAAAAAAGTTCACCTTTTTTTTGATAGAGAAGGGATCTCACTATGTAAAAGTGAAACACTTTGATACTGGTATCTTGGCCTACTCAATACCAAATAACTTATTTTGATTTCCAGTTCAAGAGACCATTATTTTTATTTATTTATTTGTTTTGAGTCAGGGTCTCACTTTGTCACCCAGGCTGGAGTGCAGTAGCACCATCTCGGCCCACTGTAGCCTCAACATTCCAGGTTCAAGAGATCCTCCTGCCTGAGCCTCCCAGTAGCTGGGACTACAGGCATGGGTCACCAAACCCAGCTAGTTTTTGTGTCTTTTGTAGAGACGGGGTTTGGCCACATTGCCCAGGCTGGTCTCAAACTCCTGGACTCAATCCACCCCAAGAGGCCTTCCAAAGTGCTGGGATTATAGACATGAGCCACAGGACCCAGCTGAAACAGAACTTCTCAAAGTCCCCTAGGCCAGGAACATAAACATCACTTTAGAAACACAAATTCTGGGCCGGGCCTGGTGGTTCATGCCTGTAATCCCAGCACTTTGGGAGGCCAAGGTGGGTGGATCACCTGAGGTCAGGTGTTTGAGACCAGCTTGGCCAACATGGCGAAACCCCGTATCAACTGAAAGTACAAAAATTAGCCAGGCATGGTAGTGAGTGCCTGTAATCCCAGCTACTGGCGGGGCTGAGGCAGGAGAATTGCTTGAACCTGGGAGGTGGAGGTTGCAGTGAGCCAAGATTGTGCCACTGCACCCCAGCCTCGGCAACACAGCAAGACTTCATCTCAAAAAAGAAAAGAAAAGAAACAGAAATTCTGGGGCCCCATCCCAGATCTATTGAATCTGAGACTCTGGGATTTGGGTCAATCTGTTTTCTAACCACTGACCTAGAGGTCCCCAGCCTTTTGGCACTAGGAACCAGTTTCCTGGAAGACAATTTTTTTGCAGACAGTGGGCAGGGGATGGTTTCAGGATGAAACTGTTCACTTCAGATCATCAGGCATTAGATTCTCACAAGGAGTGCCAACCTAGATCCCTTGCATGCACAGTTCACAATAGGATTCGTACTCCTATGAGATTCTAACTGCCGCTACCTCCTGCTGGGCTGCCCAGTTCCTAACAGGCCACGGACCTGTACCAGACTCGTCCATGGCCTAGGGACTGGGAACCCCTACTCTAGGTAATTCTGATGTAGGCTGAAGTGTGAGATCCACTAATTTAGATAAAATTATTTAACTGATGGTTGAAGCTAGCCATGTTGTTAATGACAAAAAAATATAATTGTGGCAGATCAGAACAAGGTGACTGGCATGGAACACAATTTCTAAAATTTGTTTGATTTACAAAATTTGTATGAATATAGTCACAAACTTGTGTCTTATTTCAAAGGTCCCCAGCATTTGCATGTTGAAGAGCCACTTTTATTGTCCTTGAGTCCTTGAATGTGCTAGGTATAAAGCCCTAGTTACATATATAAAGAGAGAGGCTGGGCATGACGGTTCACACCTGTAACCCCAGCACTTTGAGAAGCCAAGGTGAGAGGATTGCTTGAGCCCAGGAGTATGAGATCAGCCTGGGCAACATGGCGAGAGCCTGGGCAACATGGCGAGACCCTGTCTCCCTAAAATATACAAAAATTAGTCGGGCGTGGTGGCACACATCCGTGGTCCCAGTTACTTGAGAGGTTGAGGTGGGAGGTTGGCTTGGGCCCCAGAGGTCGAGGCTGCAGTGAGCTGAGAATTTTCAACTACACTCCAGCCTGGATGACAGATTGAGACCCTGTCTCAAAACCTCCCACCCCGCAAAAGAATTACAAAAGAGAGAGAGTGCAAAGGAGAGAAAGAAAAAGCATTAATGTATATTA
Organism: Alouatta palliata; assembly: GCA_004027835.1. Lineage (NCBI taxonomy): Eukaryota > Metazoa > Chordata > Mammalia > Primates > Atelidae > Alouatta > Alouatta palliata. Next base: position 3,033 of record PVKV010021789.1, on the reverse strand, counting down.
CATTCTCCTTTCTACCAAAGAAACTGGAGCAAACTCGGGATAACTGTTCCTAAATTTATGGGCAAATACCTAATTTAGTCAGGGAGTCTGATGTATATGATGCCAAAACACCTAGGTACAAAAAGAAAATTATTACATATAAAAGTATTTGGTGCTTTTTTTTTTTTTTTAAGAGACAGGGTCTCACTCTGTCATCCCGGATGGAGTGCAGTGCTGTGCTAGAGGTGCGCTGCAGCCTCGACGTCCAGGCAGGCTCCAGGGATCCTCCCACCTCAGCCTCCCAAAGTATTGTGATGATAGGCATGGGCTACCTCGCCCTGCTTATATAAGCTTTAAAATGTTGGTATCAAAAACTTACATTTTATCTTTTTAAAAAAGCAGTTTTACTATATCGCTCTCTGCCCCTTATTTTACTGATTATCTTCAAAAGATTGCAGCTGTCTTGGTTACTAGGAAATTATCTCAATTATAGATTATTATAATAGTGATTACATGAGTAGATTATGAGAAAATTATGAGGCCTTACTACAGACTGAGAATTAAACACCAAGTAATTCTTATTTTATTAACATTCCTTTCTCCAGGAGGCAATGCTTGCAGGAAACATGAATTCTAGAACCATCCATGGCATCACCAGTTCTGTGATTTGGACTCTCTGACCCTCAGGAGTCTCATCTGTGCATTTGAGAGTTAGGCCAAATGATTCTCAAGGGCACTTCCAGATCTAAAATTCTGTAATTCTGTGTTTCTAATAACTTGATTTTTTTCTGGCCAGGCGTGGTGGCTCACACCTGTAATCCCAGCACTTTGCGGGGCTGGGGTAGGCGAACCACCTGAGGTCAGGAGTTTGAAACCAGCATGGCCAACATGGCAAAACCCCGTCTCTAGTAAAAATACAAAAAAAAAAGTAGCCAGGCTTGGTGGTGCGTGCCTGTAGTCCCAGCTACTTTGGAGGCTGAGGCAGGAGAATGACTTAAACCCAAGAGGTGGAGGTTACAGTGAGCTGAGATCACATCACTGCACTCCAGCCTGGGTGACAGAGCGAGACTCCATCTCAAAAAAGAAAAGAAAAAAAAACTTGAATTTTTCTATATTCCCATTTTATAAGAAGGAAAAATTACAAATAAACAAAACTTTCAAGAAACAAGTATAATTATATATTTTTGGGGGGGTGTGAGGCACAGAGTTTCATGCTGTTGCCCAGACTGGAGTGCAGTGGGCCAATCTTGGCTCACTGCAACTTCTGCTTCCTGGGCCCAAGCAGTTCTCTGCCTCAGCCTCCCGAGTAGCTGGGATTACAGACATGCACCACCACACCTAGCTAATTTTTGTATTTTTAGTAGAGCGGGGGTTTTACCGTGTTGGCCAGGCTGGTCTCGAACTCCCAACCACAAGTGATCTGGCCCCTCAGTCTCCCAAGGTGCTGGGATTACAGGCATGAGCCACCACATCCAGCCTACAATTCTTTTGTTAACTTGGCTCAATCTTATCTGTAGTTCTATACAATGATTATGAGTTTAGAATTCTGTTGTAAGGACCTTGTAACAGACTGAACCAAAAATTTATTATAGTTATTGTAATTCTATTGTGACTTTTAGAATAAATATCTAAATACTAATATTTCATTATCTAAATATTTGTTAACTGTATATAGTATATAACAACTTCCATTAACCAACACATGGAATAAATTGAAATACCTCATTTTTTGCTCATTCTGAATAAGTGGGAGTTCGATGATCTATCTCTCTTCTGAGGAACTCAACGAGTTTTTATTTTTGGTATTTCATTAGCATTACTCGATCTTTGAATGAAGATAATAGAGATTATTTTCTCTAGGGTATCGATGGGGATGTAGAGTCAGAACAATTTGGGGTTGGAAGGAACTTTAAAGGTTGACTAATCAGACCCTTTAATTTACAGTTGAGAAGAGTGAGACCAGGCCCAGTACAGTGGCTCATGCCTGTAATCCCAATACAGTGGGGGGCTGAAGCAGGAGGATCCCTTGAGCTCAGGAGTTCAAGGCTGCAGTGAGCTATAATCATACCACTGTACTCCAGCCTGGGTGACAGAGCAAGACCCCTCTCAAGAAAAAGAAAAGAAAAGAAAAGTGAGACCAGGAGAAGGTAAAGGCCAGAAATATGGAGATCGTCTGGACAAGAGAGGAATAAAATACTAGGCCCCCGATCCCCTGGCTTATTTTCCAACATTATAAGAAGATTATGAGGCCTTACTACAGCCTAAGGATTAAAAACAACATAGTTGTGATCTTACGTCTCTTTCTCAGGAGGCAATCCTTGCAGGAAACACAAATTCTAGAATCAGCTAGAATCCCTCCATAGAATCTCCTCATGAATATAGGATAAGCTAGAGAAACTCGAGTGATTTTGGGGTTTACCTATGTGATAGGGTTCCAGCCTTTCCGCACTCCTACACCTAAATTCAACTCTACTATAAAATCTAAAAGCAATTGTCTAAAGGAAAGAGTTCTTAAATGAGGCGAGATACAAGATCCCTCCCTAACTTTGCCAGTTTACATTTTAACCATTAATATTCCATCAATAACCATGATAACACCATTATAATGATCAGGGTGTTTACTTAGAAACTAAAATTAGAAAATTAAACTGTCTTGGCTGGACGTGGTGGCTCACGCCTGTAATCTCAGCACTTTAGGAGGCCGAGATGGGCAGGTCTTTTGTGTCCAGGAGTTCAAGACCAGCCTGGGCAACATGCTGAAACCCTGTCTCTACAAAAAATATAAACTATTAGCCGAATGTGGTAGTGCATGCTTGTGGTCCCAGCTACTTAGGAGGCTGAGGTGGTGGGAAGATCACTTGAACTCAGGAGGCGGAGATTGCAGTGAGCCAAGATCATCCCAGTGCACTCTAGCCTGGGTGACAGAGTGAGACCCTGTCGGAAGGAAGGAAGGAAGGAAGGAAGGAAGGAAGGAAGGAAGGAAGGAAGGAAGGAAGGAAGGAAGGAAGGAAGGAAGGAAGGAAGGAGGGAGGGAGGGAGGGAGGGAGGGAGGGA
>PVKV010021788.1:0-36814 GCA_004027835.1 Alouatta palliata | reverse complement strand
AGGCATGGAGGGATAGAGGGAGGGATGGAAGGAGGGATGGAGGGATGGAGGGAGGGAGGGATGGATGGAGGGATGGATGGAGGGATAGAGGGAGGGATGGAGGGATGGAGGGAGGGATGGATGGAGGGATAGAGGGAGGGATGAATAGAGGGAGGTATGAATGAATTAATTAATTTGAGACAGTCTCGCTCTGATAGAGGGAGCTATCTATCTATCTATCTATCTGTGAATGAATGAACAAATGACAGGGTCTTGCTCTGTTGCCCAGGCTGGAGTGCAGTGGCAGGAACACAGCTCACTGCAGTGTCAACCTCCTGGGCTCAAGTGATCCTCCCACCTAAGCCTCCTGAGCAGCTGGGACCACAGGTGCACACTGCCACAGCCAGCTGCTTCTTTTATTCTTTGTAGAGACAGGGTCCCACTATGTTGCCCAGGCTGGTCTTGAACTCCTGAACTCATGTGATCCTCTTGCCTCTGCCTCTCAAAGTGCTGGGATTACAAGGGTGAGCCACCTCACCCAGCCCAAAGGCCAGGTTTATAGAGAGAAAAGCCCCAGAGAAGCAGCAGTTCAATGGCAAAGAGAATGTTAAGAATTTAATGTGAAAAGCGGTATTTCTTCTGCAACAGAAGGTGAAACAACCAAGGCTCTCAGGAGCACATGGAGTGAATTCAGAGGCCGTCCCATGAGCTGAAGTGCTACATCTACGGGACTTCAACTTCTTGTTTCCACGTAAAATGTGTATATCTACGGAACAAAGACACTGCGTCATTTCCCAAACTGAAATAACATGCACAGCAGCTCATTTTGTTTTCCTGACGGCCTCAAGCACCAAGACTTCCCTGCAGGCTCCTTGACCCCTGCCAGCTGTGTGGTGGCCACTCACTTAACCTGCTGTCAGCCTCAACTTTCTGTTATAAAATGGGGCTAATGGATGATATTTCCTCAAAGTTACAGTGTGTGCATTGAATGGGCTTGTATTTGAAGATATTCAGTATAGTACTCAGTACTAATATCCAAGAACAAAGGCTTGAAATTTCCACCCTATACTGGCCAAACCAGAAGCCAACAGAGATTTAATATATTTTTTTTCATTTTGGAGACAGGGTCTCACTCTGTTGCCCAGGCTGGAGTATAGGGGTATGATCATGGCTCACTGTTGCTCGACCTCATAGGCTCAAGTGATCCTTCTGCCTCAGCTTCCTGAGTAGCTGGGATCACAGGCACATGCCACCATGCTCAGCTAAATTTTAAATCTTTTTGTAGAGATGGGGTCTTGCCATGTTGCTCAGGCTGGTCTCAAATTCTGGGCCTCAAGTGATCCTCCTGCTTTGGCCTCCCAAAGTGCTGGGATGAAAGATTTATTCTTTTAATTTCACACACATATACCACTGACCTTTCCACAGGTCACGGAGGAAGTTTCAATTCCATCCTTCAAAGGTCTTGTATGATATTCCAGATGGACAAGATACTCGCACGGTGCCTTAAAGAGGAGTGTCCTAGGTGTGCTCAGGGAGGGGCCTGACACTTTTGTGGTTTTGCCGACTTTCTTCGCAATAATGAAGCCTTCTACAACGTTGCTTTCTTTTTCTTTTTTTGCTTTTTAGAGACTGGATTTCTCCATGTTGGGTCAGGTTGGTCTCGAACTCCTGACCTCAGGTGATCTGCCTGCCTCAGTCTCCCAAAGTGCTAGGATTATAGGCGTGAGCCACCGTGCCCAGCTTTAAAACGTGGTTTTCTTAAGAACATGTGCACAGAGCTGTTTATAAAGCAATTTAAAATTATACTTGGAAAAGGCTTCATAATTATAGATGGCACAGGGTGTTCCAATTAACAAGTAAACAGGATACAAAGAGGGCTAACACAGTCTAGTGCTAATTTGCAGGGAAAACCTCTCAGGGGTCTTGAGTACCTTTGAAAATCTCTTTCCATTCAACTGATATGCAATTTGCTCAAACTACTACTAATGTTAAAATTTACATTTTAATAGGATTTTCAAACAAGCAAATGGGATAATTAGATAAGTAAAGATGGGAAATAAAATCTTAATAGAGAGAGAAGGTTTTAGAACAGTGAGCAGGGCTGAGCTGTTCTACGAGCCTCTGGCAGTCTACACCAAGGAGCACATCTGTGTCCCCAGAACGGGAAGCTGCTCCTCTGAAGCCTCACTGCTTCCTACCGTTTTACTCTGATTTTCGGTCATTCAGTTGATTGCGAAGCTTTTAAAATTAATGCTGATATCTATTGCATCAAGAAGGTCCAGTTTTTTTTTTTTTTTTTGAGACAGTTTTGCTCTGTTTTCCAGATTGGAGTGCAGTGGCATGATCTCGGCTCACTGTGACCTCCACCTCCTGGATTCAAGTAATTCTCCTGCCTCAGCCTCCAGAGTAGCTGGGATCACAGGCGTGTGCCAACACACCCAGCTTAATTTTTTGTATTTTTAGTACAGATGGGGTTTCACCGTGTTAGCCAGGATGGTCTTTATCTCCTGACCTCGTTATCTGCCCGCCTTGGACTCCTAAAGTCCTGGGATTACAGGTGTGAGCCACTGCAGCTGGCCTGGGTCCAGCTTCTTAAATATGGTCCTCAAGGAGAGGGATCCAAGATGGCCGAATAGGAACAGCTCTGGAGTGCAGTTCCCAGCAAGAATAACGCAGAGGGTGAGTGATCACCGCATTTCCAAACAAGTTTTTACTGCCCACAGATCAGGAGATTCCTGGGCTGAAAAGCGCCATGAGTTTCCAGCACAGCTGTTTCAGCCGGTGCAGCGGGTCTCTGCACAAAAACTCACACAAATCTGGGCGGCTGTTTCAACTGGTGCCTGGAATGCCTGGGAGACAGAGCCACCCATTCAACTGAAAAAAAGGGGCTGAAACAGAGAGCCAGGTGATCTGGCTCGGCGGGTCCCACCCCACAAAGACCAGCAATCTGAAACGTTCTAGATTGACAGTCTTGAAGCAAGCGCAGCTGGACCAGGGACAGTCCAGCTCTGTGGGAGGAAGGGCGTCAGCCATTACTGAGACAGTCCACAATTACTGAGGCAACCACCATTACCAAGGCAGTTCTAACTATACCTCTATAAACAAAACCGCAAGGAAGTTCTAACAGTAGCTGGGCAGAGCCCATGGCAGCTCAGCAAAGACTCTGCTGGCACACTGTGACTAGACAACCTCCTTGCAGGGCAGGGCATCTCTGAAAAAAGGCAGTACCATGTCAGGAACTTATAAATAAAGCCCCAACTTCCTAGGACAGAGCACCTGGGAAAAAAGGCGGTTATGAGTTCTGTTGCAGCAGACTTAAAACATACCTGCCTAGCAGCTCTGAATGGAACAACGGAGCTCCCAGCTCAGCACTTGAGCTCCTTTTAAGGGACAGACTGTCTCCTCAAGCAGCTCTCTGACCCCCATATATCCAAAAAGACACCTCATAAAGGAGAGCTCAGGCTGACATTTGGCAGGTATCCTTGCGGGACGAAGACAACAGAAGAAACTGGCAGCAATCCTCACTGTTCTGCAGCCGCTGCAAGTGATCCCCAGGCAAGCAGGGTCTGGAGTGGACCTCCAGCAGTCCTACAGCAGAGAAGCCTGACTGTTAGAAGGAAAACTAAAGAAGAGAAAGAAATAACTTTGTCACCAACAAAAAGGATGTCCACTCAGAGAACCCATCCGAAAGTCACCAACTACAAAGACCACAGGTAAATAAATCCACAAAGATGGGAAGAAACCAGCGCAAGAAGGATGAAAACACCCAAAACCAGAACGCCTCTCCTCCTCCAAGGGATCACAACTCCTCACCAGCAAGGGAACAAGGCTGGATGGAGAATGAGTCTGATGAATTGACAGAAACAGGCTTCAGAACGTGGGTAACAACAAACTTCTCTGAGCTAAAAGAACATGTTCTAACCCAATGCAAAGAAACTAAGAACCTTGAAAAAAGGTTTGACAAAATGCTAATGAGAATAAACAGCTTAGAGAAGAATATAAATTAACTGATGGTGCTGAAACACACAACCCGAGAACTTTGCAAAGCATACACAAGTTTCGATAGCAGAATCGACCAAGCAGAAGAAAGGATATCAGAGATTAAAGTTCAACTCAATGAAATAAAACGTGAAGGCAAAATTAGAGAAAAAAGGGTGAAAAGAAATGAACAAAGCCTCCAAGAAATATGGGATTATGTGAAAAGACCTAATTTACGTTTAATAGGTGTACCTGACTGTGACGGAGAGAATGAATCCAAGCTGGAAAACACTCCTCAGGATATCATCCAGGAAAACTTCCCCAAACTAGCAAGGGATGTCAATATTCAAGTCCAGGAAATACAGAGAACACCACAAAGATATTCCTCAAGAAGCGCAACCCCAAGGCACATAATTGTTAGATTCACCAGGGTTGAAATGAAGGAAAAAATGCTAAGGACAGCCAGGGAGAAAGGTAGGGCTACCCAGAAAGGGAAGCCCATCAAACTCACAGCAGATCTCTCAGCAGAAACCCTACAAGCCATAAGAGAGTGGAGGCCAATATTCAACATCCTTAAAGAAAAGAACTTTTAACTCAGAATTTCATATCCAGTCAAACTAAGCTTCATAAGTGAAAGAGAAATAAAATTCTTTACAAACAAGCAATTGCTCAGAGATTTCATCACCACCAGGCTGCTTTATAAGAGCTCCTGAAAGAAGCACTAAACATAGAAAGGAACAACCAGTACCAGCCACTCCAAAAACTTACCAAATGGTAAAGCGCATCGACACAATGAAGAAACTGCATCAACTAATGGGCAAAACATCCAGCTAGCATCAAAATAGCAGGATCAAATTCACACATAACAATATTAACCTTAAATGTAAATGGGCTAAATACCCCAATCAAAAGACACAGACTGGCAAATTGCATAAAAAATCAAGACCCATCAATGTGCTGCATCCAGGAAACCCATCTCATGTGCAAGGACACACATAGGCTCAAAATAAAGCAATGGAGGAAGATTTATCAAGCAAATGGAGAGCAAAAAAAGCAGGAGTTGCAATCCTAGTCTCTGATAAAATAGACTTTAAACCAGCAAAGATCAAAGGAGATAAAGAAGGGCATTACATAATGGTAAAAGGATCAATGCAACAAGAAGAGCTAAGGATCCTAAATATACACGCACCCAATACAGGAACACCCAGATACATAAAACAAGTTCTTAATGACCAACAGAGACCTAGACTCCGCACAATAATAGTGGGAGACTTTAACACTCCACTGTCAATATTAGACAGATCAACGAGACAGAAAATTAAAAAGGATATCCAGGACTTGAATTCAGATCTGGACCAAGTAAACCTAATAGACATCTACAGAACTCTCCACTTCAAATCCACAGAATATACATTCTTCTCAGCACCACATCGCACCTACTCTAAAACTGATGACATAATTGGAAGTAAATCACTCCTCAGCAAATGAAAAAGAACAGAAATCACAACAAACAGTCTCTCAGACCACAGTGCAATCAAGTTAGAACTCAGAATTCAGAAACTAACTCAGAACTACACAGCTTCATGGAAACTGAAGAACTGGCTTTTGAATGTTGACTGGATGAACAATGAAATGAAGGCAGAAATAAAGACGTTCTTCGAAACCAACGAGAACGAAGACACAACGTACCAGAATCTCTGGGACACATTTAAAGCAGTGTCTAGAGGAAAATTTATAGCAATAAATGCCCACATGCAAAGCAAGGAAAGATCTAAAATCAACACCCTATCATCAAAATTGAAAGAGCTAGAGGAGCAAGATTAAAAAAAAACAACAAAAAACAAAACAAAACAAAACAAAAAAAAACCCAAAGCTAGCAGAAGACAGGAAATAACTAAGATCAGAGCAGAACTGAAGGAGATGGAGACACAAAAAACCCTTCAAAAAATCAATAAATCCAGGAGCTGGTTGTTTGAAAAGATCAACAAAATAGACCACTAGCCACATTAATAAAAAGGAAAAGAGAGAATAATCAAATAGATGCAATAAAAAACGATAAAGGGGATATCACCACCAATTCCACAGAAATACAAACTACCATCAGAGTTGACTACAAACTCTATGCACATAAACCAGTAAACCTGGAAGAAATGGATAAATTCCTGGACACTTGCACCCTCCCAAGCCTACACCAGGAAGAAGTTGAAATCCTGAATAGAGCAATAACAAGGGCTGAAGTTGAGGCAGCAATTAATAGCCTACCAACCAAAAAAACTCCAGGTCCAGATGGGTTCACAGCCAAATTCTACCAGATGTACAAAGAGCAGCTGGTACCATTCCTTCTGAAACTATTCCAAACAATCCAAAAAGAGGGAATCCTTCCCAAATCATTTTATGAGACCAACATCATCCTGATATCAAAACCCAGCAGAGCCTCAACAAAAAAAGAAAACTTCAGGCCAATATCCATGATGAACATAGATGAAAAAATCTTCTATAAAATACTGGCAAACTGATTGCAACAGCACATCAAAAAGCTTATCCATCATGATCAAGTAGGCTTCAACTCAGGGATGCAAGGCTGGTTCAACATATGCAAGTCTATAAACGTAATTCACCACATAAACAGAACCAAAAACTAAAACCACATGATTATATCAATAGATGCAGAGAAGGCCTTTGATAAAATTCAACAGCCCTTACTGCTAAAAACTCTCAATAAACTAGGTATCGATGGAATTCATCTCAAAATAATAAAAGCTGTTTATGACAAACCCACAGCCAATATCATACTAAATGGGCAAAATCTGGAAGCACCCACTTTTGGCACTAGACAAGGATGCCCTCTCTCACCACTCCTACTCAATATAGTATTGGAAATTCCAGCCAGAGCAATCAGGCAAGAAAAAGAAATAAAGGGTATTCAGTTAGGAAAAGAGGAAGTCAAATTTGCATACGACATGACTGTATATTTAGAAGACCCCATCATCTCAGCCCAAAATCTCCTTAAACTGATAAGCAACTTCACCAAAATTTCAGGATAGAAAATCAATGTGCAGAAATCACAAGCATTCCTATACACCAACAATAGACTTAAAGAGAGCCAAATCAAGAACAAACTGCTATTCACAATCGCTACAAGAGAATAAAATACCTAGGAATACAACTAACAGGATGTAAAGGACCTCTTCAAGGAGAACTACAAACCACTACTCAAGGAAATAAGAGAGGAAACAAACAGATGGAAAAACATTCCATGCTCATGGTTAGGAAGAATTAATATTGTGAAAATGCCCATACTGCCCAAAGTAATTAATAGATTCAACGCTATCCCATCAAGCTATCTATGACCACCTTCACAGAACTGGAAAAAAAACCACCTTAAACTTCATATGGAAGCAAAAGAGAGCCGGCATAGCCAAGACAATTTTAAGTGAAAAGAACAAATCTGGAGGCATCACCCTACCTGACTTCAAACTGTACTACAAGGCTACAGTAATCAAGAACAGCATGGTACTGGTACCAAAACAGAGATATAGACCAATGGAACAGAACAGAGGCCTCGGAGGCAACACCACACATCTACAACCATCTGATCTTTGATAAACCTGACAAAAACAAGCAATGGGGAAAGGATTCCCTGTTTAATAAATGGTGTTGGGAAAACTGGCTAGCAGGGTGCAGAAAGCAGAAACTGGACCCCTCCTGACACCTTACACTAAAATTAACTTCAGATGGATTAAAGACTTAAACATAAGACCTAACACCATAAAAGCCCTAGAAGAAAACCTAGGCAAAACCATTTAGGATACAGGCATAGGCAAGGACTTCATGACCAAAACACCAAAAGCATTGGCAACAAAAGCCAAAATAGACAAATGGGATCTAATTAAAGTCCAGAGCTTCTGTACAGCAAAAGAAACAATCATTAGAGTGAACAGGCCACCAACAGAATGGTAAAAAATTTTTACAATCTACCCATCTGACAAAGGGCTAATATCCAGAATCTATAAAGAACTAAAACAGATTTACAAGAAAAAAACAAACCCATTCAAAAGTGGGCAAAGGACGTGAACAGACAGTTTTCAAAAGAAGGCATACATGAGGCCAACAAACATATGAAAAAATGCTCATCATCACTGGTTATTAGAGAAATGCAAATCAAAACCACATTGAGATACCACCTCACGCCAGTTAGAATGGTGATCATTAAAAAATCTGGAGACAACAGATGCTGGAGAGGATGTGGAGAAATAAGACACTTTTACACTGTTGGTGGGAGTGTAAATTAGTTCAACCATTGTCGAAGACAGTGTGGCGATTCCTTAAGGACCTAGAAATAGAAATTCCGTTTGACCCACCAATCCCATTACTGGGTATATATCCAAAGGATGATAAATCATTCTGTTATAAAGACATGCACACATATGTTCATTGCAGCACTGTTTACAATAGCAAAGACCTGGAACCAACCCAAATGCCCACTGATGATAGACTGGACGAGGAAAATGTGGCACATATACCAGGGAATACTATGCAGCCATAAAAAATGATGAGTTCATGTCCTATGTAGGGACATGGATGAATCTGGAAACCATCATTCTCAGCAAACTGACACAAGAACAGAAAATCAAACACTGCATGTTCTCACTCACAGGCGAGTGTTGAACAATGAGAACACATGGACACAGGGAGGGGAACATCACATACTGGGGTTTGTTGTGGGGGAATAGTGGCAGGACAGCAGGGGGTTGGGGGAATAGGGGCAGGACAGCAGGGGGTAGGGAGGTTGGGGAGGGATAACATGGGGAGAAATGCCACAGACAGATGATGGGGGGATGGAGGCAACAAACCACATTGCCATGTATGTACCTATGCAACAATCCTGCATGTTCAGCACATGTACCCCAGAACCTAAAGTGCAATTTAAAAAAAATATATATACATATATAAATATATATTGTCCTCAAGACCCTCTTCCGTCCAGGCCCAGGCCTACCTTGCCAGCCACATGACTCCTCTTTCCCTGAACTCAGCTTCTGTGCCCCCCATGCCCACAGTACTTCTTCCACTTAAGATGAACAGTTTCCCACCATCGCCATGGAAGGACTGTTTTCTGGAGGAAATGAACCGCTCCAGAAATAAAACAGACAGGAACATGGGATCTCCAGTGAAAAAATGGCTGGCTAACTGCTCTTCAGGGAAGCCCACCAAGCAAGAAGCCCACTGTGAACTCGGTGTGTCCACGCCAATTGTTAGCAGTCACTTTTAATTATGAAAAACTCTCAGTCAGCCACTAGTCTGCCTTCCGCTCCAGCACATTCCCAAATGAGCCTGTGCGCAGCAGGGCCTGCCATTCTCCCTCCCGGTTCTCAGCCCCCATTTTCATATTTTCTACAATAGTGACATGTTCTCATTTCCTCTGTCCTTGATGCCATGTTAAGTGGTCCTATGTACAATTTCGCATACTGAGGAATCTCTCTGCATTTCAATCATTATCAGCTATCCCACCTGCTTTCAAGTCATCTGTTAATTAGATGATGCCATCAATGAAATCAATATTAAATCACTGTTCCAAAGCTGAAGAGCATGAGGCACAAGATTCCTCTGGCATACCCCCGGTTTCTCAGCTGGGGCTCCCCAGAAGGCAGAGCGTATTTGGGAATGTGACATTAGGGAGCCGAAGTACAGGAAGGGAGTAAGGAGACGGGTGGGTGGGTGAGTCAGCGCAGGACGGTTCCTGAGCCGGAGGGATCTTCCTAGGACCGCACGTGGCTGCTGGCTCCCGTACTCCCCCGGCCAAGGAAGCTGGGGCACTTGGCATGGTCCTGAGCTGAGGGCCGTGCCATTGCCCCTGCATGGAGTGATGAGCGGCTGGACTATTCGGTGAGGCGAATGGCTTTGGAAATGGCCCACAAGAGGCATCCAACACAATTAGAAACCTTGCTGCAGGCTGACTGTGATGTAGACAGGAGCTGATGTGCCTGGCTGCCAAGCTGCAGTCTGCATCTCATCCTCTGGGACCTCGTGCCAGGCTCTGCCAGCCTCGTCTAGCTGGAATCCAGACGTGCCTATCGAGGCACGGGCATCTATGCAACAGCTACAAAGAACGGCAGAGGAATCTCCTGCGGATTTTTTTTGGCCAATTCATGATAGATTCCATTCATTCATAAATCTCAGCTGGTATTGATACCACATTCCCCAGCCTCTGCTTTTTGAGAAATCTATCTGCTCTTTCCTTTTATCTCTGGCCTCCAAAATCCGACCTCTTCTCTGAAATTCTTCCAATATCAAGAACAGGTTGGGAATTTCCTTTCTAAGTTCTCTTTTATGGTAGGATGTGATTCATCTGGATCAGAAATGAGACGTGGTTAGGGCTGACAGGCGCTCTCCACAACTATCGTGGGCTTTAGTTTCCTCTTATCATGATTGCTTTACCTCTTCCATTTTGAAGATCATTTCCTTGATAAAGATGCGTTGAACAGTTCTGTTTTCTCTTGATCAGCATCAGCAGCATCGGTCTTGAACAATAGGGCCAGGCTTCTCTTTTCTTCTTGCTTTCAAAATAATCAAGCGCCCCTTCTCTTTGTGCCTCTTAATTTTAGAACTAAACTAGGACTGTCCTATGCCGCTCCCTCCTATTCAAGCTCTCCTTTTACTTTACTTTTTATCATGTGCTCTGCATTCTATATTCTCTACTCATTCTTCGAGGTGGGTGGATCACTTGAGGTCAGGAGTTCAAGACCAGCCTGTCCAGCATGGTGAAGCCTCTACTAAAAATAAAAAAATAATCAGCTAGGCGTGGCGGTGGCATGCACCTGTAATCCCAGCTACCGGGGAGGCTGTGGTGGGAGAATCACTTGAACCTGCGAGGGAGAGGCTGCAGTGAGCCAAGATCGTGCCACTGTACTCCAGCCTGGGCAACAGAGTGAGATTTAGTCTCAAAAAGAAAAAATAGTGCTTGGCAAACAGTCACTTATTTGGATACTTGCCTGGTTTTTGTTGGCATTATTAAAAATCACAATGCCTGGAATAATGTAAGCAACAAAATGAAGTTGCTTTGGACTATAAAGTATAAAACAAACATCCATAAATTCACACTGAAATAGATGACTGAATAAATAGATGAAGAGACAAATCTCCCTTGCAGAAAAATCCCGCGTAGCTGCTCAGCCCCCACAGAGGTGACGCGTCACTCCCCACTGGCTAAGTGCGTGTTGTGCGTGGTGACTTCCTTCTTGGGATGACGGCATGGAAAGGAGGAAGAAAAAGAAGTATCTCCTGGTGGGAAAACCTGGCACACCTCGGCCGGGTGATGGAGAGGGGTAAGTCACTCCCTGGAGACGGACTGATGAAAAGGGCGCTTTACCTCTCTGCTCTTCCTCCTCCAAAGGCACCTTTCCAGTCTGATCATGGTAAATCACTGGGCAAATCTCAACAGAGGGCAATCTGCAAAATACTTGACTGACACTCCTCAAAGCCATAAAGGCGCCAAACACAGGGAACATCTGTCTGAGAAGCTGTCCCACCTAAGGAGGCATGATGACGAGGCATGATAGGGTGACCTAGATGGGACCCTCCAACAGAAAATGGCACTAGGTAAAAACTAAGGAAATATGAAGGAAGCAGGAACTTTAGCAAATAATCATGTATCAGGACTGGTTCATTAACTGGGCCAAACGCAGACCACGCTAATGCAAGATGTCAAGATTAGACTGGGTGTGGGGTATATGCAAACTGTCTGTACTACTTTTGCCATGTATCTGTAAATCGAAAACTCTTCTAAAATAAAACATTTGTTAAAAAAAAAAAAGGCTATCATTTGTACAACATTGCTAAAAGAAGTCACACTGCCACTGTGAGGAAAGGCCTGGATCGTTCCTCATGCTTCCCCTGCAATCCAGGGTGTGAGAATTCCATTATGGAATTTTACTTATTTTTGGGCCTCTCATAATTCTTGAGGTGTCATCTTTTGGAATCACTAACTGATATGGTTTGGGTGTCCCCACCCAAATCGCATCTTAAATTGTAGTTCCCATAATTCGAACATGTTGTGGGAGGGACCCAGTGGGAGGCAACTGAATCACGGGGGCAAGTCTTTCCTGCGCTGATTCCATGATAGTGAATAACTCTCACGAGATCTGATTTTTTTTTTTTTTTTTTTAAGACAGATTCTTGCTCTGTTGCCCAGCCTGGTGCCTTACAGGTCTTTCTTTATCCTTTCAGTTACCAGTTAACATTTGGTTATGTTCTTTTTCTGTTCAAGTAACTGGTGTGGCCTCTGCCTCCTGACTGAACCGTGACTGATCAAGAAACTGGCACCACTGCTGGGTGTAATGGCTCATACCTGTGGTCCCAGCACTTCGGGAGGCTGAGGCAGGCAGACTGCGTGAGGCCAGGAGTTTGAGACCAGCCTGGCCACCATGGTGAAACTCCATCTCTACTAAAAATACAAAAAAATTAGCCAGATGTGGTGGCAGGCGCCTGTAATCCCAGTTACTCAGGTGGTTGAGGCACAAGAATTGCTTGAACCTGGGAGGCAGGGGTTGCAGTGAATGAAGATCGTGCCACTGTACTCCAGCTTGGGCAACAGAGTCAGACTCTGTCTTTAGAAAAAAAAAAAAAAAGAGAGAGAAAAAAGAAAAGAAACTGCCCCCAAGGTGGTTCCCAGAAACAGAGGACTTGGAATCGGTTTCCCATCCATGGGTTTAACACAGTGTTGAGCTCTCAGTGGGAAATAAATCAGATTCCTGTAATCCAGGACAGGCCACAGCATTGTGACTAAACAAGCCATCCTCTGAGACTGTGATGACAGCTGGCTACCAGGGCCCACATGGTCACCACACCAGCCACTGAGGCAGAAGCCAGGACCAAAGGGCTGTATGAGGGCATCCTGTGAGTGCCCTGGGGCCTCTGAGAAAACCAGGAGCCCAGGTCCAGGACCTGCACCCACAGAGAACCCAACAGCCTCTAAGGAGTCCCCAGAGAATCTCTTTCTTGTAGCTACAGGGCTGTTTCCAAAATCAAACACAAAGCGTGACTCTGCTGGGTGTGGATGCACAGGAGGGACTGGAGGCATTACCGGGTTCATGGGAAAGCCTGGCACGGATCTGGAGGAGCAGGACCCCGGCAGGCAACAGAGGGAAAGCTGACTGGACTCAGACGAAGCTGAGATTCCAGATCCGGGGGTTCCTCTGTCTCCCGAGGCAGTGGGAATGGCTGGCTCTCCAGTGTCTAGGAATCACCTTTATTTCAAGTCCAGTGACAGCTTTCCTGGGGCAGGCGCCTCATGTGGGGCTGTCATTCTCCCAAAGGAAAGCCCAGCCGATCCTTGCTGCCCCCGACCTGTAACTGGGGACAGGTCTCCGCATGCTGCAGGGGAGGAAACCACTTATATGTAAGACAAACTGTGAGATCTTGCCATTTCACAGCTGCAGAAACCTAGCAAGTATGTATGGAACAGGTGCTAGTAATGTTAGGCCAAGGACGAGAAATGTAACACCAGTTTGGTGGAATCGATTACTGTGAGTGGTCTTCCTAGAAACTGTTCAATGTTTTGTGCATGCAGCCGGCAGTGGCTCTAACCGCTCACCTGACTGATGCCTGAAGTGCAGGGCACTGCTGAGTCCGTCTTTAATGAGGCTAAGATGCTGTGGCACAGTGAACTATACAGAAGGAGTCCATGTGCTTAGGGAGAGGGGGACTCAGCATGGATTTGTCATGTGCAACCTGCACATTCCACACCCAGAGGGCAGAGGACACTCCCTCCTGGAGCCCCCGAGGAATGTCCAGGTGAGGGAGACCCTTCAATCTGAAAAGTGAACTTGCCACTGCAGCAGTTGTTCCCAACGTATTACACCTTAAGGACCTGCAGCCCCTGCCTGCACACACACTCTTTTTCCCTATACCAATCTGCAAGGACCCCTAGACGGAGTCTGCTTTACCTGGCAACAGGACACTTGCCAGTGTGTCTCAAGGCGGCAGCACCCCCGCTCTCTACCTTATTATGGTCTGCAGAGAAGCTGGCCATCTTCACACACACATTGCCACACTGGCCCAGGCGCTGATGGCTGTGTGGGCTGGATCAGACAGACAGGAAGTAGCAGAGCTCTAGGTGTCTCTGTGAGATACGTGCAGGGCAGAGCGTCAGGGACAGACCCTGCAGAACCAGGGTCTCACACCCTACAACAGCCTGAAACACTGGAGAGACCCCTCCAACGGGAACTTCAAGTTGTCACTCTATGCTCCGCCTGCCACTGCGACCACCAGGCAGGTGTTCTGGAGGCAACGTGCACCAGGTGTGTGCGCGCTGCTCTGACATGGGTACTGAGTGACACTAAAGCTGTTTTCAGAGAGGCCCAGGGTAAGATCAGACATGTGGAAGTCCAGGCTGCTCTTCCGTGTGGCCTTAGGACCCAGCAAGCTTGATATTAGGGATGCTGTAGGAAGCCTCCAAGAGGAAATTTACAGAGCAGACACTGAGGGCTTTGAGGGAAGATTAACCCCAAAACAACCATGCCTTCTCCTGCAGATAATGACTTTCCCACTGGGAAGCAGTTCCTGGCTGCCTGCAGCAGGCAGTTGTAGAAACTGAACAAGTTAGCCAGGAGACGCGAGGACCGTGCAACCTGAGCTCCCCATCACCACCAGCAGGGAACTACCTGGCCCCTAAAGGCGAATGCTGAGCGTGCAGTGACACTCTCCCCGCAGGCAGACAGGGCTCGTCCAGGCCTGTGAAGTACGCAGAGGCTGCAGGCAGATGACGCGGCTGCTCTGACATTGATACCTCCCCTGCCTCAATCCACACCCGGTCTCGGTGGGGGTGGGGGGGCTCCCCTTTTGAGCCACTGACTGACGGAGAAAAGGCTGGGCTTGGTTTACAGGTGCTTCCCCTGCGGTGCTGGCCCCTGCTGGCACTGCGCCATGTGGCTCTTGAGGACAGTGGGGATTACATTCCCCAGCAGGCAGACCCCTTCCAGTTGGACATCTGACTTCCACTTTATCAGGACTGAGATGGCCAGGACAGATCTACACAGATCCCCAGGGTGATTCCAGTATTACACCAAGGGAATCTCATGGAACCCAAGTTCAGGGAGTCCGGTCGGCCCCTCAAGAGACCAAAGATGGAAACAGAAAAGCCAAGCCCGAGACTCCTCTTCCTCCCTCCTTCCGGCAGCACAGCCTCCCATTCTGCTGTCCTCTGCATCGGCTCTGTTCTACTCCTGTCTGTACATACACACTCTTCCAGCTTCCCCGCAAGTGGCTGGCCTTGCTCCCCAGACCAGTTAAGGCTCTGATGACGTCATACCCTCAGAATAACGTGGTCATTCCGGGTACTGTTCTGCACCTTACTTTTTTTTCCTAATAAACGAATCTTCTCCTGACAAACATTTGCTCCATTCTTCTTAATGGCTATGCAGTATTCTATTATATACCTATGCAACGAGTTATTTAACTAGGCTCCTAGGTTGTTTTGGGTACGCGGCTATTTTCTGTTTGCTTTCTTCGCTCTTGAGGGTGTGCCAATGGCTATTACTGCAGTCTGTGTCTAGAAAATACTCAAATCACCCCTTTTCAAATACATCTTTTACTCTGTCTTAACCAAGGCCAAACAACTTTCTCCCCCTCTTTCCATGGTAATGCATCTCAGCTCCTCTGAAACTTAGAGCCTCCCAGGATAAACAGCTTCTGGAGATGAGGCTCACAGCTCCTGTTAATTAAGGAAGTGACATTTTACTGCATCAGTGACCTTGGACATCCATAAGCCATCGCATTTTTGATGTATTACTCATTTGACTTTCTTTAGCATTTAGCCAAAATGATTAACACATGGAAAGCTGAGTAAAAGTCAGATCAGCTGTTACTATTTTTTGAGGATCTTGTTCTGTTGAAGTCTCACTCTGTCACCCAGGCTGGAGCGCAGTGGCACAATCTCGGCTCACCACAACCCCAGCCTCCCGGGTTCAAGCGATCCTCCCACCTCAGCCTCCCGAGTAGCTGAGGCTATAGGCACACGCCACCACATCTGGCTAATTTTTGTATTTTTAGTAGAGAAGGGTTTCACCAAGTTAGCCAGGTTGGTCTCGAACTCCTAACCTCAAGTGATCTGCCCTCCTCGGCCTCCCAAAGTGCTGGGATTACAGGTGTGAGCCACCGTGCCTGGCCCACTGTCACTTATTTTTATGTTGATCAGAATATCTGGTATTTTAAAAAGTAAGCCTTCTGGGGATGGGGGTGAGGCTGAAATGGGTTGAGCCAGTAGTTCCTTTATTCTGGGAATTCAGAACTTCTGGTTATTTTGTTATTGAAACATGTAGTCACAGTTCTCAAGACCACATCTCTTAAAACGACTGCCTATCATTTTCCCTACTATAATGTTGTATGTGGATGCTTCCCTCTTTGTGTCAAAGAGTCAGAGAATCTTAGGTTTCAAAAGTGACTCTGAAGGTTGCCTGGTCCAAAGTGAACTCAGCAAAGACAACGGATATAAAGCCAATTTGCGAAAATCAACGTATTTCCACATGTTAACAAGAAACAATTGGAAAGAGAAATTACACAAAAGCAAAATCATCTTTGGTCATCCTGTATTGTAGGTCCTGTGTGGCAGGCACAGAACACAGGTATGGGGCTCCAGGAGCCTGGGGAGCGCTCTGAGGATGCAGGTGTGGGGCATGGGAACAGAAGCAGGCCACACTGGGGGTCCCTGGGGAGGTCTGACGGACCTGGTGGAGCTGGAAGAGCCTGGGAGGATCCCCTACTGCAGGGCTGTGGGAGGGGATGGATACGCTCCAGGGCGCCTTTCGGCTGGAGCCCCTGAGGGCTCAGGCTGAGGCTGCCCTTCCAGGGCCCTCGGTGGGTGTCTTCCCTGCCCTCTCTTTCTCTGATCCCTTCACGCCTCCTCTTGGGAGTGCATCTTCATAAACCACTTGCCCATAAATTCCTGGCTTAGCATTAACTTCTCAGGAACCTGACTGAGGACAATCCTACTTGGAAAATATTTATATAGAAACCATACACTAAATGTATATGCACAGATATGCGTGTAGACACACACTTGATTACATTGAATGTAGTTTCATCACCGTATTGAGTGTATTGTTTGGGACTTTTCATATGTGACTGTAAGTTACGTTGATATAAAGTAAGTCGCAATAAGCATAATTTTAATATCAAAATGTTAAGATTCAAATTTTCTGAGAAAAGACATCAGTAAGGTTCTTCTCGCAAGAGACTGTCCATTTTAGTGATTTTCTTCTTTTTAATCAATATTATTTCAAATTTATTTATCATAAATAACTAAGAAAGAACATTAGGATTTATTGAGTGAGGCCATACAGTTTAATAATGAACAGCTTAGGTTCTAACACACATTAGACAGGCCTGTGTTCAAGACCCCATCATGCACTAGCTCTGTGGATTAGGTTCTTAAATTCCAGAACTTGTGGCCTAAGCTTTCTTTTCTTTCTTTCTTTTTTTTTTTTTGAGATGGAGTCTTGCTTTGTTGCCCAGGCTGGAGTGCAGTGGCATGACCTTGGTTCACTGCAACCTCTGCCTCCCAGGTTCAAGTGATTCTCCTGCCTCAGGGTCCTGAGAAGCTAGAACTACAGGTGTGTACCACCATACCCAGTTAATTTTGTATTTTTAGTAGAGACGGGGTTTCATCACGTTGCTCAGGCTGGTCTTCAACTCCTGACTTCAGGTGATCCACTAGCCTTGGCCTCCCAAAGTGCTGGGATTACAGGCATAAGCCACTGTGCCCAGCCAAAGCTTTCTGACTTAAGTTCTTAAACTCTAGAGTTTGAGTTGCCCTGTCTTTAGGAAGAGAACGGTAATAGCACATTTCTTGTAAGATTGCCATAGATATGAGAATTCAGATAAAACCTCAGCACAGTGCCTGATATGGGCAAAGGACTCAACAAACGTCTGCTGGCATTGCTGTTTTAAAATTACTGTATAAAGTAGCCATCCAAAAACACACCACAAATTCATGAAAATTGAGTACACTTACTTGTAATGTAGTATCGAAGACGACAAGCTTTGAACTGGTTGGAACGATGTCATAACACTTGTGTGACCTCATGAATCGCATGTAAACACCACTTTCCGAGTCTTCTACTGCTAAAAGAAAAAAAGCCAAGACATCAGTCATAAGAAAGAACTCTCTCAATCGGATGAAGATTATATACGTAAACCTGTCACTAACAGACTTAATGGTTAAAATATGAACTGTTTTCCTAGTACGATCAAGGGCCAGGCAAGGATGCCCACTCCCACTAATTCTATGAGCACTGCACTGGAGGTCCCAGCTGCTGCAATAAGGCAAGAGAAAAAAATGAAAGGCATATGTGTTAAAAAAGCAAAATTGTCTTTATTTGCACACTTATGATTTTCTGCATAGGAAATACCAAAAAATCTGGAAAAAGTTACTAGACCTAAAAAGAATGAGTTCAGCAGCGTCACAGAATTAAATACAGGGTTAATAAAACAAAGGCAAAGCTAACTGGATGGGGAAAAGCTGAAAGCTTTTCCTTCAAGATCTGGAACAAGGCTGGGTGCGGTGGCTCACACCTGGAATCCCAGAACTTTGGGAGGCTGAGGGGGAAGGGTCACTTGAGCCCAGGAGTTCGAGACTAGTCTGGGTGGCATAGCAAGACCCAGCTTCTACAAAAACAACAAAATAAAATCAAAATAAAGGGAAAAAAAGACCTGGAACAAGACAAGAATGGCTGCTCTTGCCATTCTGTTCAACGCAGTACTGGAAGTCCTTCTCAGAGCGGTGAGGCAAGAGAAAGAAAATGCATCCAAATATGGAAACAAAGAAGTTGAACTGTCTCTGTTTGCAGATGACATAATCTTATATACAGAAAACCCTAACAACTCCATCAAAAAACGTCAAAACTAATAAATTCAGTAAAGTTACAAGGTACAAACTCAACATAAAAAATCAGTAGAATTTCTATATACTAATAGACAACTATTTAAAATAGAAATTAAAAAACCAATCCCATTTACAATAGCTACAAAAAACAAAATACTTGGGAATTAATTGAACCCAGGAGGTGAAAGATCTCTACAGTGAAAACTATAAAACACTGAAGAAAGAACTGAAGCAGGCTGGGCGTGGTGGCTCACACCTGTAATCCCAGCACTTTGGGAGGCCGAGGGGGGCAGATCACCTGAGGTCAGGAGTTTGAGACCAGCCTGGCCAACACGGAGAAACTCTACCTCTACTAAAAATACAGAAATTAGCTGAACGTGGTGGTGCAGGCCTGTAATCCCAGCTTCTCAGGGGGCTGAGGCACAAAAATTGATTGAACCCGGGAGGTGGAGGTTGTAGTGAGCTGATATCACGTAACGCTCTCCAGCTTGGGCTACAAAGCGAGACCGTCTTAAAAAAAAACAACAAAAAAAAAGAATTGAAGAAGATACGAATAAACAGGAAGATATCTTGTGTTCATGGATTGGAAGAATATTGTTAAAATGACCATACTACCCACTGTGACCTACAGATTCAATGACATGCCTATCAAAATACCAGTTCTTCACAGGACAAGAAAAAAATCCTAACATTTGTATAGAACCACAAAAGACCCCAAATAGTTTTCGAGCAAAAAGAACAAAGCTGAAGATAGCATACTACCTAACTTCAAAATATACTACAAAGCTATAGTAACCAAAACAGCATGATGCTGGCATAAAAACAGACACACAGACAAAGAGAATAGCATAGAAAGCCCAGAAATAAACTCACACATTTACAGCCAAATGATTTTTTGACAAAGGTGCCAAGAACACACACTGGGCAAAGGATGGTCTCCTCCATAAATGGTGCTGGGAAAACTAGATATCCACATGCAGAAAAATGAAGCTGGATTCCTGTCTCTCACCAGATACAAAAATCAACTGAAAATAGATTAAAGACTTAAAATCTAAGACCCAAACTGAAACTACTAGAAGAAAATAAGAAATGCTTCATGACTTTGGTCTGGGCAAACATTTTATGGATAAAACCTCAAAAGCACATGGAACAAATGCAAAAATGGACAAATGGGATTCTATCAAACTAACAAACTTCTGTCCTGCAAAGAAGATAATCAACAGAGTGAAGAGACAATCTACAGAATGAGAGAAAATACTTGTAAACTATAAATCTGATAAAGGGTTAACATCCAAAATAGATAAGGAACACAAACAACTCAATAGCAGGAAACAAAACCCAAATAATCTGATTAAAAAATGGGCAAAAGAACTGAATACACATTTCTCAAAGAAGACATACAAACGGCCAACAGGTATATAAAAAAATGTTTACCATCGCTAGTTATTGGATAAATGCAAATCAAAACCACAATGAGACACCACCTCACTCTAGTCAGAATGGCTATTACCAAAAACAAAAACAAAAGGTGAGTGTTGCTGAGGATGTGGAGAAAAAGGAGCCCCTTACCTTTTTTGAACTATTGGTGGGAATGAGATATAAATTAGTATAGCCATTATAGAAAACAGTACAGAGGTTCCTCAAAAAATAAAAAATAGAATTACCCTATGACCCAGCAATCCCACTTCTGGGTATGTACCCAAAGGAAATGAAAACTGAGTGTTAATGACACATCTGCACTGCCATGTTGAGTGTGGCACTTTCACAATGGTCAAGACATGGAATCCACCTAAGTGTCATCAAAAGATGAATGGATAAAGAAACATGTACCTATACACAATGGAGTACTATTCAACCATAAAAAAGAATGAAATCCTGACATCTGTGACAACAGGATGGACCTAGAGGACACTGTGTTACGTGAAATAAGCCAGGCATGGAAAGACAAATACCATCTCATTCACCTGTGGAATCTAAACAAGTTGCTCTCACAGGAATGGAAAGTAGAATAGTGGTTACCAGAGGGTGGGGAGAGAATGGGGTGGGGGCATGAGGAGCGGCTGGTCAGTTACAGTCAGACAGGAGGAATGAGTTCTGATTTCTATTGCAGTGGGATGACTATGGTTAACAATAACATATTGTATATTTCAAAAAAGCTAGAAGGGAGGATTTTGAATGTTCCTGCCACAATGGAATGTTACGTGTGTTAGGTGACAGATATGCTAATTGTCCTGCTTTTATCAGCACACAACATATACATGTATTGAAACATCGAACTGTATCCCATAAAGATGTACAATTATGTGTCAACCAAAAATAAAACTTAAAAAAATAAACAAAAGGAAAAAAGTACAATAAAGCAAATGCAAATAGGAAAAACAAAAAGAGGCTACTATATTCATTTCCACTAACTCATTGTTAGCAGAGAGAAATAAAAAAAAATTTTAAAGGTACTATTTACATAAATGTCATATGGAAATACAGATCTACACAGGGAAGAGAGAGCATTGAAAATGGTAACGATGTGGACAAATATATAAATGTCTTCAAAAACTATTTAAATCTCTCTCAAAGCTAATTGACTATCTATCTATCTATCTATCTATCCATCCATCCATCCATCCATCCATCCATCTAGAGATGCAGTTTAGCTCTTGCTGCCCAGGCTGGAGTGCAGTGGCTCGATCTCAGCTCACTGCAACCTCTGCCTCCAAGCTTCAAGTGATTCTCCTGCCTCAGCCTCCTGAATAGCTGGGATTACAGGTGCCCACGATGATGCCTGGCTAATTTTTGTATTTTTAGTAGAGACAGGGTTTCACCATGTTGGCCAGACTGGTCTTGAACTCCTGACCTCAGGTGATCCACCCGCCTCACCTTGACCTCCCAAAGTGCTGGGATTACAGTGGTGAGCCACCACACCAGGCCCTAATTGACAATTTAAACAAAAGTAACAAGAATGTATTGTGGTGTTGATAGCATACCGATAAGGAAAAGGCAACACTGTCCAACCAATCATGCGGAAATCTGGGAGTCAGCCTTGACGCTGTCCTCCTGTCACCCTAACCAATTTATCAGGATGCCTTGTTGATTTTGCACACCAGATCTCTCAAATCCACTCATTTCTCTGCCTCCATGGCCACCCCCTAGATATCCCAGCTTCCTCACCAATCCTTCTGCCCCCCATGTCTTCCACAGCTGTCCATGCTGCATCCAGGAAGATTTTTCCAGATGCAAATCTAATCTAATCCAGCTGCTTTAGAATAAAGGCAAAACCCTTGAAGTTACCTACAACAGCGGTCCCTAGGGCTGGTTTCGTGGAAGGCAATTTTTCCATGAACTGGGGGTGGGAGGGGATGCTTTCAGGATGAAACTGCTCCACCTCAGATCATCAAGCATTAGATTCTCATCAGAAGTATACAACCTAGATCCCTCATGAGCACAGTTCACAACAGGGTTTAGGCTCCTATGAGACACTAAAGCCACCCCTGATCTGACAAGATGCACAGCTCAGGCTGTAACGCTGCCTCACCCTCTCCTCACCTCCTGCCATGCAGCCCAGTTCCCAACAGACCAGGGACCAGTACTGGTCCATGGCCCAGGGATTGGGGACCCCTGACTTATAAGACCTGGGAGGCCTGGCCCTTGCCTACCTCCTGGCCTCTTGTACTAAACACTCCTGCTTTATATTTTCTCCAACCACCTATTTTCTTCCAGTTCTCCATCAGTGTTCTGCCATCTCTTCCATGGGGCCTTATACTACTCATTGAAAATAGATGCTGAGTGCCACAAAGAAAAATTAGTACTGAGACAAATGATCTCTCAGCAAGGCAATTTTTACTTACTGCAGGAAGGGTACCCTTGCTAGCCATCTTGCCATGAGAGCATGATGAACAAAGGAAAAGCAGACATGTTTATTCCTTACGCATTAGGAGTTGTTCTTACTGCTGTGTCTGATCTCTGTTGGTTGGAGCCAGACCTCACAATCTAAACTAAAACTTGATTGGCTAACAACTTGAAACTTTTTTAAACAGGTAAGGCAATGGAGAACAAAAAGAAAGCCCAAATAAGGAAGAGGCATAGGCTGCAAGCTGGGACATGCCTGCGAGCACGTCCAGCACAGACATCTTGGTTAAAGTACAAGGACACAGAATGCACTATGTGCCTATAAGCATGTCTAACAGCTACATAGGACAGGGCTTAACAAAGAGTTATTAGCAAAAAAGCAGGAAGGGAGACATTGAAGAGGAACTTTTCTACTTCCCACACTACTGCTTCCTCTGCCTGAAATACTTTTTCCATCTCTTTGTGGCCCAGTTAACTCCTCCTTCATTAGACCTCAGCTCAAGGGTATGACTGGTGAGTCATAGAACCTGAATTTGAACTTGAAGCCTCTGGATTCCAAAGCTGTGTTCTTAGCCAGGCTAATTGCCCTCCCGCCCTTGGCCTGCCATGACCACTTTTCCTGTTCCGTCAAAATCCTTTCCTATCTTCGTGGGTCAGTTCAAATACACCATATGCCAGAGACATCCCTGACAGCTCCATTCAGCCCACACCGATTTGTGCATTTTAGGAAGATCTGAACTACTTGGGAGATATCTGAGAAGAAAAAAATTTAATGTATAAGCTAATTAGCAAAACAAGCGTTAAACAAGTGATACTAACTAAGCTCCTTGGTTGTGGAAAGGAGCCCCACAATTCCGTATATCTCCTCCTGTGGACATCCATGCAGCTGGTTTGCCAATTTCATGACAAACGATGTGGACCTCCCAAGTCTGTTTTCATTCTGACCGCTCTTTGGGATATTACAATTCATAATGCAGAATTTTGTCACTGCAATTGCCTCCTGGACATTTCCCTCTCAAGTGTCTCCCTCCTGATGTGGAATAAAGTCCAGACCCCTCCGTGTCTCATTCATGGCTCTCCACGTCTGGCTTCTCTGCAGTCTTATTTCCCACCTCCGGGTTTCAGATCTAGTAAATGGGCTCCCTATCAGTTTCCTGTAGCCTTCAACCTCTCCCTTCCTGCCCTTGTTCACTCACTTTACCTTAAATGTCCTCCTCCTCAACCTTTTCTTGTTCAATTTCAACCCAACCTCAACTGACATCTTTTCCCACAAAAGAAGTGAACACCTGAGTGCTCATTATGGACCAGGTACCGCAATAAATCACTCACTTAACTTCCTTGATATAACAACCTTGAGGAATATGCCTTCATTTTTTCATTTTACCTTTGAGGAAACTGAGGCTAGGAGAAGCTGTGTCACTTGCCCCAAATCAGATGGTGAAGAAGTGACCAAAGTGGGATTTGAAGCTCTGTCCCAGGCTCCAGTAGCTCCTTATTAAATTCACTTCCCTGACTCACCTGTGCACTCATCTGAGCGTACCTGGGGAGGACCCCTGTGTCCTGGGCCCTGTCCTAGGGCTACTCACAGGGGACACAATGGCTGGTTCTCCACCCTTAAAGCTTATGCACCAGCCCAGGGTAAGCACTGGATCACCTGAGATCACACAGGTGGGTCACGAGCCCTGACGTGGAAAGGGTCAGGAAATCGAAAATGACTTCTTCCCTGGAACGATGGCGGCACTTCACTTCTGTC
Source organism: Alouatta palliata (assembly GCA_004027835.1). Lineage (NCBI taxonomy): Eukaryota > Metazoa > Chordata > Mammalia > Primates > Atelidae > Alouatta > Alouatta palliata. The sequence continues at coordinate 12,383 of PVKV010021788.1, read as the reverse complement.
TCATCAGTTATCACCTTCTATCGCGTTGACAGTGACTGTGTATTTCTTACATGTTTTCCTTCCCGGAGGATAATTTCTTCGAATGATCAGTATCTTACTCAAGTAATCCATAAATTGTTTCAGTCTATAAACACTTATTGCCTATTGTCTTGGTGTGCGTTCCTCCCAAAGCTGATTCTGAGACCAGGGGAAGTTAGGGAAGGAAAAATTCAAAGGAAAGGGAGCCCAGTAGGCAGGTTACAGCTTCGTGAGCCTGGAGTGAAGCTGTGAGGGTGGCTGCCCTGAGGCTGTACAGACCTCAGAACCGTCTCGTGGGAGGCCCATTCCTGCCCTGCTTGGTTCAAGGTAATTTCTGAGCCATTACCCCTGGCATTTCTACCCACAAGCCCAGGTGCCAAAGCACGTCCTTGGGCAGAGATGATGAAATATGAAAACTTGGGTGAGACAGGAGGATTCCGGTGAGGCACCCGCAGCTTCCACTGTGCAAGAGGCGAGGATGCCGCAGGGAAGACAAGACCCACAACCCCACAACCCTTCTCCTCACAGACACTGCAATTCAATGGAGGGGACACTGATTGTCATCACACTGCCACCAGCACTGCCAAGGACAAGCTTGGTGTTCATGAATGAAGATACTGGCTGTCTTCAGTATCTTCACTGGGAGGGAACAATGCATGGGTGAAGTTTAAGTTGGTGTGCTCCCATGTTTCTCAAAACATTGACAGGCTAGACAGTGAGGGTCCTGCTTAACAAAGGCCTGAGACAGCAAGCTTCCATCAGAGCAGCACGGAGAGCTCTGGTCCGTGTCCACCATCGCCACTAAGGACGATGCTGTTCACGCAGCCACATGTGCAATCTCCTCATGCCTACTGAGTGTGGGATCTGTGCAACACAAAAGCCAAAGATCAGGGCAGTCAAGCAGACATCTAACCAGTATTTAAGTTACGAATTGCCTGCCAAATCTATCATCCTAAAACTCAAGAGCAAGAAATCAAGAGGGAAGCTAAGTATAGTAAAATGTAACAATCCATCTTCCAGAAAGGAAACCTCAAAAGATATTTTGCTCATTAACTAAACAAGACTTTTCATAAAAGACGCACACGTTATAGACATATTATAGATGCTAATATTACTATATATGTGAAATAAAAATTGAAAATAATATAGGACAGGAATGTTCAAACTTACAGAATTTTTGAAAATCTGTAAGTTTTGTTAGACTGTATTTTTAGTATACCATTTTAATGTGCTGATGTTTAATTATTTCATTGAATCTTGCATTTTGAATAAACATATATTTCAGATTTACAAAAGAGTTGCAAAGCTAGAAGAGTTCCTATCTACTCCATACCAAGTTCCCCCTGGTGTATCATCTTACGTTACTGATATGGCTTGGCTTTCTGTCCTCACCCAAATTTTCTGTCTTCAATTGTAGTTCCCATAAACCCCACACGTCAAGGGCGGGACCTGCTGGAAGGTGATTGGATCATGGGGGCAGTTTCCTCCATGCTGTTCTTGTGATAGTGAGCTTTCACAAGATCTGAGGGTTTGACAAGGCAGTTTTCCCTGCCCTTGCTCTCTCTGTTGCCTGCCACCATGTAAGACATGCCACTTCCCCTTCCACCATGATTGTAAGTTTCCTGAGGCCCCCCCACCAAGCCATACAGAACTGTGAGTCCTTTATAAATTTCCTTTATAAATTACCCAGTCTCAGGTAGTCTCTATAAAGCAGTGTGAGAACAAACTAATTTCTAAATCTTGGGGTTATACAGTTTCACTCTCATCATCACACTGAGGGACACACTCCATCCTCACCATCACACGGAGGCACACACTCCTTCCTCACTGTAACACGGAGGTATGCGCTCCATCCTCACCATCACACAGAGGCACACGCTCCATCCTCACCATCATACGGAGGCACACACTCCATCCTCACCGTCACACGGAGGCACGCACTCCTTCCTCACCGTAACACGGAGGCACACACTCCATCCTCACCATCACACGGAGGCACACGCTCCATCCTCACCGTAACATGGAGGTATGCGCTCCATCCTCACCATCACACAGAGGCACACGCTCCATTCTCACCATCACACGGAGGCACACGCTCCATCCTCACCATCACACGGAGGCACACGCTCCATCCTCACCATCACACAGAGGCACGCGCTCTGTCCTCATCGTCACACGGAGGCATGCGCCCTGTCCTCATCGTCACACGGAGGCATGCGCTCCGTCCTCATCGTCACATGGAGGAACGCGCTCCTCCCTCCTCATCGTCACAGGGAGGCCCGTGTTCCTTCCTCATCATCACAGGGAGGAACATGCTCCATCCTCATCATCACATGGAGGAACAGGCTCCATCCTCACCATCATATGGAGGCACACACTCCGTCCTCATCACCATATGTAGGGTGCACAGGCCTTCTCATCTCATCCTATCTAGGGTACCTACAATCAACATGACTCATCACCTTGACAGCTGAGTTAGGTCATATTTGTCAGGTTTCTGCAAGTAGAAGTACTCTTCCCTCCTCTTTACATGTGTAATCGTTTTAAGAAGGTCACTATGAGCCCTCACTTTATGGCCAGTAGTTATGCACTCTACCGCCTTGTTTAAAATAATTATGTACATGAGAGTTGTTGACTCATTTATTTGATCATTTATTTATATCAGTGTAGACTCATGGATATTTATTTCAAACTCTGAGTTATAATCCAATTCTAGGTTAGGAGCGGTCAGAGGCTGTGCCCCAGCCAGTCAGGAACCCACCCATGGCTGAGGCAGGAGAATTGCTTCAACCCAGGACGTGGAGGTTGTAGTGAACTGAGATCGTGCCATCACACTCCAGCCTGAGGGACAGGGCAGGACTCTGTCTCAAAAAAAAAAAAAACTAATTTTAAATACAGATGAAGTCTCACTATGTTGCCCAGGATGGTCTCAAACTCCCAGGCTCAAGTGATTCACCTGCCTTGGCTTCCCAAACTGCTGGATGACAGGCCCGGGCCACCTACAAATTATAATAAAATTTCTGTTGATTGGGAATGAGGACAGATTATTACTGATGTAATAAAACAACATCAATCACAACACAAGCATAAGCTTTGAAGTTAGGAAAAGAAAGTAAAATATAAAATGTTCCTTTTTAATGTCGCTTTTCTACTTTTAGTATAAACTTTACGATTATAGGTGGCGCCATCTGTGTTACACTATGGCAAAGTCTCACATTGTACTGGAGGAAGAAATAAACTGAAATGGAGAGAAAATGAGTGTAATTTAGAGTTTTACAACAACAACAACAAAACCCACCCAAATTATTCAACAACTGGCTGTTTAAAATACATTATCAAAACTCCTTGGCCGGGCACAGTGGCTCACGCCTGCAATCCCAGCACTTTGGGAGGCTGAGCTGGGTGGATCACCTGAGGTCAGCAATTCGAGACCAGCCTGGCCAACATGGTGAAGCCCCATCTCTATTAAAAATACAAAAATTAACCGGGCATGGTGGCATGTGCCTGTAATCCAGCTACCCAGGAAGCTGAGGCAGGAGAATTGCTGGAATCCTGGGAGGTGGAGGCTGCAGTAAGCCTAGGTCCTACGACTGCACTCCAGTCTGGGCGACAGAGAAAGACTCCGTCTCAAAAAATTAATAAAATAAAATAAAATAAAATATATTATCCAAACTCCTGAGAGGGCAAGAAGTTCCACCTCCATATTCAAAAGCTTACTGGGGTTAAGATATAAATGCAATCAATACTCCCTTCTTGCTTTTGATATTTTCAGTGACACAGGATAGAAGCATAATTACACTGGCACTTGAGTCACTGCTCTACAAAAGGAAGGAATCTGTTTGCGGACTGATGTTAGATCTTACTGATCTACGCAGATCCCAACCCAACGTTATTATGCAAGGGAGTTGCTAAAGAATAGTATTATTAAATAGCAAGTTTATATTAAAGTGTTTAATTCATAAAGGTTAACAACAAACTTTTACAAATGCAACATCTAAGTTTAAATGCAAACAATTATACACACTAAGTTAAATATCTGGAAGTATTTCTCCCATTAAAAACAAATCTGATTACATGATACACTTGCTCAGTACCTTTGTCTCACTCTGCTGTCCAGGCTGGCGTGCAGTGGTGCGATCATGGCTCACTGCAGCCTTGAACTCCCGGGCTCAAGTGACCTTAGTAGCCGGGACTACAGATGCATGCCATTACATCTGGCTGTTTTTTTTTTGAGATGGAGTATTGCTCTGTTACCAGGTTGGAATGCAATGGCACGATCTCAGCTCACTGCAACCTCCGCCTCCTGGGTTCAAGCAATTCTCCTGCCTCAGCCTCCTGAGTAGCTGGGACTACAGGCATGTGCCACCACGCCCAGCTAATTTTTGGACTTTTAGTAGAGACAGGGTTTCATCATGTTGGCCAGGCTGGTCTTGTACTTTTGGCCTCAAGCCTCAGCGTTCCAAAGCACTGTGGTTATAAGCATGAGTCACTGTGCCTGGCCGCTCGGGAACTTTTGACATGTCCTCCCTACCTACACGATATACCCAGTATCATTCAAGGTTCTAGAAATCGAACTCTCACCTACCTTTCCAGCCTCATCTCCTGTCACATCCCCTGGGAATGTCATACTCTAGGATCATTTCAACATATCCCTTTCAAAGGAAGGGTCTGAACTTTGGGAAGTCCAACTTTGACAGCGTGTTCCTCCTGCTTCTGTTCTGTGCCTCCGCACACACTATTCTTTTCCACAACAGCGCCTTCCCTGTTCTCTGTGGTGTCCTGACATCCGGCCTGCCTTTCTGCCGTGGGCTGAACAGTGGCCCCCACAAAAAGACATGTCCACCGGAAACATGAGAATGAGCCCTTATTTGCAATAAAGGTCTCTGGAGATGTAACTAAGGAGAGGATCTGGAGATGAGGTTATGCTGGATTAGGGTGATCCCTAAATCCAATGACAAGTGTCCTTCTGAGAGAGAGAGAGAAGATGCAGAGGGTCACGGAGGGGAGGGTTGTGTTAAGACAGGTGGAGGCTGAGCCAAGGATGCCGAGGACTGGCGGCAACAGCAGGAGCCGAGGGCAGCGGAGCGGTTTCTCCTTCAGCCTCCAGAGGGAACCACCCTGCTGAGGACTTCCTCCAGACTTCTGGGCTCCAGAGCTAAAAGGAAAACTTCTGTTGTCTAAGCCACCAAGTTGTGGCAGCCTGGGAACCTTCAAAGTTCAGTTCAAAGGCTATTTCCATAAAACCTTCCCTTGGAGCCCCTTGGGTTGGAATTAACTGCTCCAGTTTTGACACGCCTGTTAGTGCTTTGTGAGTCACATACACCTTCTATTGAAGCTACAGGTCTGATCTTCCCTTAGACGGGAGCTCCTGGGGGCAGTGGATGTCCCTTGCTCTTCTCTACAATCCCGGGCCTCTGGAGGGTTCCTTGTAGATTTCAGGCGTGAGTCAATGCCTGCCTTGCATGTCACTGAGAGATGCACAGATCAAATTCGAGAGGGGCAGGTATGGATCTGACATGACTATATTAGGTTTCCGTCCTCAGAGAGAAAATGTCAGCAAATGAAGCATGCAGGTTTAAAAGAATACTGGCGAATCTAGATTTAATAACCAGTAAAAAAAAAAAAAAAAAAACACCCTTTATTTGTATACCTTTATAAGATTAAAGAGGCTGACTGTGGTGGCTCATGCCTGTAATCCCAGTACCTTGGGAGGCCACGGCGGGCGGATCACAAGGTCAAGAGAGCAACACCATCCTGGCCAACATAGCGAAACCTCGTCTCTAATAAAAATACAAAAATTAGCTGGGTGTAGTGGCACATGCCTGTAGTCCCAGATACTTAGAAGGCTGAGGCAGGAGAATCACTTGAACCCGGGAGGCAGAGGTTGCAGTGAGCCGAGATTGTGCCACTGCACTCCAGCCTGGCGACAGAATGAGACTCCATCTCAAAAAAAAAAAAAAAAAGATTGAAGAATTAGACATCGACTTTTTTTGTAAGAGAAATAATGCACCTACAGAAATGCCCCAAGTGAATTTTTTCTTTTTCTTTCTTTTTTAAAAAAAGATGGGGTTGCACACTACATTGTTCAGGCTGGCCTCAAACTCCTAGGCTCAAGTGATTCTCCCATCTCAGCCTCCCACATAGCTGGGACTATAGGCATATGCCACTGCAATTTTTTTTTTTAAGTGAAACAGTATTGATCTAAATAAAGCTTTTAAATGTTTGCAGGTATATTTTATATTGAAGCTATTTTCCAATTCTATTAGACAAAAAAATGCAGTTGAATTGATTGCAGAAGGCCTTAAAACGTCCACACTACCACACACGCTTGAAAACACCTGCAAACACGGCAAACACGACAAACAACCTGACAAGTAAGTTTCCGAGATAAGCACTACAGTCAGCAATTACTTTTTCTGAAACCCATTTACATAGGATTTTAACTTAGAAATAATTTGTAAAAAAAAAATGTGTTGTGAGACGGTGTAATTCTTTGGTCTTCTTGGCCTTAATTCTACGAAATTGAAGAGGACAGACTATCACTAATCATTCATTAGTCAGGCAAAAATACTGAAGCGGAATTTAAAAGGCAGATACCAGCATGAAATTAGTTTTACTTATACACCTTAATCAAACTAAGAGCAGGAGAGCAGATGAGACAATGACTCATAATGGATTTCAAGGTATCTTATTTATAAAGACAACAACTTCTAAAATAATCCACTACTAACCAGACAGTTACCATCAATCTGCCAGGCCTAGGTTTTCTCGCCACTGATACTGGGAACACCCACACAGTGGGTGAACCAGCAGTGCTGAGAAGCAGAGCTTATTAAGGCACTCACCTCCCACCTTCAAGTTCCACATTTCTTTTGGTCCAGTCCTATAACTCTTGTTTAGTCTAGAAGGATTGTCCTATCACTCGTGGGAATGGTTACTCCAATTTCAGAAGGGGCTGATAACAAGAAAGGGAAGCTTCTACCGTGAGAAGAAACAAAGACCTTCTGAGAAAACAGTCCTTGCTTAGTGGTTCTGTGCCTAGCATTCGGGGCTCCCTCGCCACACAATCTGGGTGACCGGCTGCAGAACTGTCCTGCCAGGAGCAGCACGAAGATGCTGACCTAGTCCTATCACCTGCGGGTCACTCTACCATGGAGGCTGCCAGTGCCACCTTTACCTCATGCTCCACATTTTAATATGTCCACATACACAGAGACTGTCGCTTACTCTCCGGACTATAGACACCTTAGTGTGGGCCGGGCACGGTGGCTCATGCCTGTAATCCCAGCATTTTGGGAGGCCGAGGTGGGAGGGTCACAAGGTCAGGAGTTCGAGACCAGCCTGACCAACATGGTGAAACCCTACAGTGGCGTGTGCCGGTAGTCCCAGCTACTCTGGAGGCTAAGGCAGGAGAATCACTTGAACCCAGGAGGTGGAGATTGCAGTGAGCTGAGATAACGCTACTACACTCTAGCCTGGTGACAGAGCAAGCTTCCATCTCAAAACAAAACAAAACCTTAGTGTCTTGGCACATTATACGTATTTTCTTTCTTTCCTTTTTTGTTTTTGAGTTGGAGTCCAGCTGTGTCAGCCCGGCTTTCTCGGCTCACTGCAACCTCTGCTTCCCGTGTTCAAGCAACTCTCCTGCCTCAGCCTCCTCAGTAGCTGGGATTACAGGCACGTGCCACCATGCCTAATTTCTGTATTTTTTTTTTTTTTTTTTTTTAGTAAAGATGGGGTTTCACCATGTTGGCTGGGCTGGTCTTGGACCTCTGACTTCAGGTGATCCACCTGTTGTGGCCTCCTAAAGTGCTGGGATTACAAGTGTGAGCCACCACGCCCAGCCAATATTTTCGATTCAAAGTTGTGAAAATGGCCATAGGCACCTGTGAAGAATTTATCTTTGATATTCTCTGCTTTTAAGTCAAAAGAAGGACCAGAGGAGAGATGCCAGCAGGGTGAGAGCAGAGTGCATTGAGGTCAGAATGCCAAGGAGGAGCTCCCCATCTGGAACCCACAGACAAAGCAGAGGAGTGCTGATCAATGGTTACACCCCTCGGTGTCTTCCTCTCCGTATTCTGCACACATTATGTGAAGATTTTGTCCACAGACCTTCATTTACTAAGCAATGCCTGCTGCGGTTTAAAAGGCACTCAGATCCAGGGTGGTGCAGTGCTTGCAAGAGGCCACCCTGTTCCACATCATGTTCCTGATCCACATCTCAGCTTCATGCTTAATTTTGTAATCACCAGTCTTCTAGGCACTTGGTGATTCAAGTGAAATAAATCAGTAAGTGATGAGGAAACTGAAATATCAATTAAGTAATAAAGAGACAGGCCAAATTAGTGAGCACAGACTGAGAAAGGAATGATCTGACTGATGAGTGAGTGGAGAACAGGGTGGAACCCACCCCATCCCACCAGGACAAGCGGCAGGGATCACAGGGATGGCTGGAAACACAACTGCTTTCTTAGAAAAGGCACTGGAGCACTTACGCGAGTTGCTCTAGATCTCGCACTCATCATCTCAGATGACATTAAGATGGTAAAAAGCAGTTTTGGGCCAGGCACGGTGGCCTATGCCTGTAATTCCAGCACTTTGGGAGGACGAGGTGGGCAGATCACTTGAGGTCAGGAGTTCAAGACCAGCCTGGCCAACATGATGAAACCTCAGCTAAAATACAAAAATTAGCTGGACATGGTGGTGCACACCTGTGGTCCCAGATACCCAAGAGGCTGAGGCTTGAGAATGCCTTGAACCCAGGAGGCGGAGGACGCAGTGAGCCAAGATCATGCCACTGCACTCCAGCCTGGATGACAGAGTAAGACTGTGTCAGCAGCAATGCTTTATTCCCTTCAGCACTTTCCGTGTTCCCTTTTGTGGGAGGGCAGCAACACCAGCATTACTAAAGGAGCCAAATTAAGCACTGTGGACTTATGTGCAAAGAGAAAGAGGGGAGTGGAGTAACACTCTCAGCATGCCTCTCCCCAGGATGGCCATCCTCTCTGAACCTGCCTCAGCTCTGGAAGCCGCTGAGTGCACTGCACAGTGAACGTAAGCTACTACAGTCCCTTCTTGCAGGGTGTTCCTACTTTCATCCTTACCTGTATTTGTGGAATGGAAGGCTGATGCCTTGCTAGAGAGCTTTTAGGCATGAGGCTTGTCAACCTAAAATCACACTGCAGGGACCTGGTGTGTGCCTCTCCCCTACCGACCCAACAGGCAGGGGACACGGACAGAGACTCCATGCACAGAGTCCTGCCTAGGCAGGACACTGCCACCGCTGGTCACGGCGAACCAACCTGGGGAACCCCTGCTTCCACCTGTCACATCAGCAGGTGAAGGGGCTGCTGCCATGGTCTGATTCTGTCCCCTAAACTCCAATCTGTGCTGCCTGGCAGCTGTCACCAGTCCAGGGGTCTGACCAGCACACCCACCTCTGCCTCTTGTCTTTACGGTGTGCAGCCCTATTTCTAAGACAATGCTCAGCAAGTGACTGTCTATAGGACCATACCCAAAAGCATGGGTGCAGGGGAACCCCAAGAAATAGTGCAGTAGCCTGAAGCTATTACCAGCCCTAGACCTGGGATGATGAACAGTTACAAAGCCCAGAAGGAGAGAGGATCAGGTAGAGCCAGTCCCCTTGGGTGGGGCAGCGACCTTCAGTTGAGGAGTCCAGCCAGGCAGAGGCAGCCTCCCAGGATAAGGGAGCTGCAGGATCAACCACCTGCCTCCTCTAGGGGCTCCCCACTGGCTAAGCTCAACGGGACCCTGGCCTACGGGAGCCGAGCCAATGTGTCCCACACTCAGCCTCCACACTCAGAAAGACAGGTGAGGGAGGATGAAAATGGGACCTGGGGGCAAACGAGAATGACCTGGGGCCCTCTAAGACTGGGCAGATGGAGGAAAGACAGTTGGGACTGATGCAGCATCTTCCACAAATTTAATGCCTGAAATAATTTAAAGAAACTATTATTTGAAATAGCAATCAGAGGCATGAACATGTTTTCTAAAAATAACAACAGTGATATACACAGGTTGAGCATCCCAAATCCGAAAATCTGTTACCTGAAACGCTCCAAAATCTGAAATTTTTTCAGCGCCAACATGACACTCAAGAGAAAAGTTCATCGGGGCATTTCACAGTTAGGATTTCTGGATTAGGAATGCTCAACTGGTATGTATTTTTTCAAAAATCTGAAAAAATCCAAAATCTGAAACATTCCTGGTCCTGAGCATTTTGGTTTTTATTTATTTTTTGAGATGAAGTCTCATTTTGTCGCTCAGGCTGGAGTGCAGTGGCACGATCTCGGCTCACTGCAACCTCTGCTTTCTGGGTTCAAGTGATTCTCCTGTCTCAGCCTCCCAAGCAGCTGGGATTGCAGGCACCTGCTACCACGCCCGGCTAAGTTTTGTATTTTTAGAAGAGATGGAGTTTCACTATGTTGGCAAGGCTGCTCTCGAACTCCTGACCTAAAGTGATCTGCCCAGCTTGGCCTCCTAAAGTGCTTACAGGTGTAAGCCACCATGCCTGGCAGCAGTTCTAAGCATTTTTTTTTTTTTTTTTTTTTTGAGACGGAGTCTCACTCTGTTGCCCAGGCTGGAGAGCAGTGGTGCCATCTTGGCTCACTGCAACCTCCATCTCCTGGGTTCAAGTGATGATTCTCCTGCCTCAGCCTCCAGAGTAGCTGGGGTTACAGGCGCTCACCACTACCCCTGGCTATTTTTTATTTTTAGTAGAGATGGGGTTTTGCCTTGTTGGCCAGGCTGGTCTCGAACTCCTGTCCCCAGGTGATTCGCCCAGCTGGGCCTCCCAAAGTTCCGGGATTACAGGTGTGAGCCACTGCACCTGGCCCCAAGCATTTTGAGTAAGGGATGCTCACCCTGTAGGAACTGAGATTCTGTGAGCACTTCGCACAGGTCATAGCAATGCTCTGAGCAACTGACATCATTAACTCTTCATGCCCCACAGCAACGCTGCAAGGGAGGGACCATTATTCTCCCCATTTTACAGATGTAGCAATGGAGGCACAGGGGATCTAATGACTTTCTCCAGTCAGATAGCACCGCTATTAAGTAGTGTAGTAAGGAATTCATACCCAGGCCCCAGCTTTCTGATATTCTAGAGAGGTCATGCAGTACAGTGGCTGAGGATGGGCAGAATCGATTCAATGTCATTAGCACAGACTAAAAGTAACAAAGTGACAGAAAAAGCAAAGTAAGTACCTTGGGGTGATGAAGAAACAGCCTGACTTATGCCCCAATACAAAAAGGAGACTGGGGTGAAAGCGGAGCGGGAAGTGGATCTGTGGGATGGCCTGGGAAGCCCTGTCAGGACACACTTGTTTTTGTTTCTGGAAATTCTTTAGCTCGATCTCTCGCTGTTGCAGGCAGGGATGACCTTGGCTTCTCCCTCCCAGGAGCCCTTTCTCATACAACCTCTTTACCCCCAACTCTCAGACGCCCCCGTTCTAGTGACCGACTCTCTGGTCTCACTGAAGCCGACCAGGAGGTGCCCCATTCCCATGGCCCCGCCGAGCCCCACGGCCAGCACCCCAACACTGCCTCTCAGGGGAGGTGATGCTGTCTCCAGCCACATCTCAAAAACAGGAAAAGGGACTCCAGGCAGTGGCCCGAGGCCCTCTGATCTGAAGGTGTCCTCAGGAGCTAGTAGGGGACACGGGGAAGGGGCTGGCACCCCACAGCGATGGGGGAGCGGCAGCAGGAGCAGTGGGGAGGCTGTGGGGTCGGTTACGTGTGGCACTTGGCATATGCTCTGGACTTTATCCTGGAGGTGATCGGGAGCCACGCAGGGGCTCACACAGGAGGCTGAAAAGATCAGGGTTGCAGGGACGCTGGGTCAGAGGAGAAAAGAGGCAGAGCAGTCGGTGGACGACTCTGAGACCTCGCTCCTTCCATCCTGACTCCCCGTCCCATCCCTGAGTGCGCTCCCTCACCTCTGCCCCTCACCAGCTCGCTTCCTGCTCTGTCTCCCCGTCTCCACTTGATCTTGTGGTGGCTCACTTCACTCCACTGCCTTTCTTTCAGAGCAAACAGCTGCCCTGAGCCTACTTCGCCAGGACCCATCCAGCTCAGCGCCATGGAACGGGACTCCACCTGGGCCTTCTGTCCCCCCATCACCAGCAACAGCCTGGCACTAATCCCAATGGCTTTTCCGCAGTCTCCTTGCTGACCACCGATTGCTTGGTGCTGGGCTCTCAGCCTCAGTCTCCTCACCTTTACAGTGGAACAAAAGTAGCTGCCTCAAAGGAGCCATGCAAATCCAGAGAGAACCCCCAGAGAGGAGCCATGCAAATCCAGAGAGAACCCCCAGAGAGGAGCCATGCAAATCCAGAGAGAACCCC
>PVKV010021787.1:9847-36924 GCA_004027835.1 Alouatta palliata | reverse complement strand
CAATCTTGGCTCACTGCAACCTCTGCCTCCTGGGTTCAGGCAATTCTCCTGCCTCAGCCTCCTGAGTAGCTGGGACTACAGGCACGCGCCACCACACCCAGCTAATTTTTCCATTTTTTTTAGTAGAGACGGGGTTTCACCATGTTGGTCAGGATGGTCTCGATCTCTTGACCTCGTGATCCGCCCGCCTCAGCCTCCCAAAGTGCTGGGATTACAGGCATGAGCCTCTGCACCCGGCCTTCTCTTAATTTTTTAAATTCACTTGATCAATTTAGGCCTACAGTAACAGTGCAGTTTTAAATCTAAGGCTCTTTTGCCAGCTAGACTGTTTGGGTACTAACATGGAGGTTTATATATATCTCTAGACAAGGAATATTAAACTTTTAGATTTAGAATGCAAAGTACCAAAATATAAATGAAGATTTGTTTGAGATGTTAAAGACACCTTACTTGATAGGGAGAGAGTACTTAAAATCGTTAAGAGTCAAATAGATTCTGCAAATATTCTCACTGTTTTGATTTTGTAATAAAGCATCTTTTGACTGGACCAATGAAATTTTTTCCTTCCCCTTCTGTATAAGGCTTAACATTACCATAATTTTTTGTGCATTGTAATGTAACTATACTATACCTAAAAATTGCTTTTGCCTTGAAAAGCTTAGTAATAACCTTGTTTATCAAAAGCTTAGTAATAAACCTTGTTTATCAATTATACATACACATATACTTGTGTATCTGTAAAATAACATTTACAATGATGGCTTATAAATATGGTATCTGAGTATAATGATATATAGGTACATGGTGATTTGGCTTATTTTGCTATTTTATGTATATTTTGAGAGATGGGAGGTTGTTTTGTAGAAAAGAATAGAATTGAAATTATCACCGAGATGAGCAGTATGAGAATTGTAGTTTGACATACTTATGGTTTAAGCTATGCTTTCTCATAATAGAATGTGAAGTACTTTGACTTAAGTGGGGGCCCTTAAAAAATAATTTTCGGCTAGGTGCAGTGGCTCATGTCTGTAATCCCAGCACTTTGGGAGCCTGAGGCAGCATGATGGCCTGACCAGCCTGGGCAACATAGGGAGACACTGTCTCTACAAAAAATTAGAATAAATAGCCAGTACGCGTCTGTAGTTCTAGCTACTTGGGAGGCTGAGGCAGGAAGATTACTTGGGCCCAGTAGGTCAAGACTGCAGTGAGCCATGATTGTGCCACTACTTTTCAGCCTAGGCAACAGAGTGAGACCCTGGCTCAAAAAATTAATTAAATAATTTTCAAGGAGCTAGTTTACTTCTGTTTATATAGAGAAAAATATGTGTTCTGATGTCTTCGAAAAATCTTACAGTTTTATGATTTTAATTAGAGTCTCTTCTTTTTACAGAAATAGGAAAGTTGTTGATTACTCACAGTTTCAGGAATCTGATGATGCAGGTAAGTTTTGTGGTTTCAACAAATTTTAAGTTGGACTGACCCATGGAGGTTACTTTTATCATGCTTTTGGAATAAGTTTTACTTTTTTATTTTCAGAATATTTACTGAAACTGTGTCATGATCTGCATCAGCCAAAGCAAAAGTTGAACTTACATGGATTTTAACTTTTCCTTCATTGATAATAAACATTAAACAATTTTTTTCTTACCTGGTTTTGGAGTCCAAAGTTTAAATGTCCAGTAAGTCTGATACAGTGTTCATTACTTAAAATACGGCTGAGCGCAGTGGCTTATGCCTGTAATCCAAGCACATTAGGAGGCTGAGGAGGGCAGACCACTTGAGGTCAGGAGTTCCAGACCAGCCTGGCCAACATGGTGAAACCCATCTCTACTAAGAATACAAAAGTTAGTCAGGCTTGGTGGTGTGCGCCTGTAATCCCAGCTGCTCGGGAGGCTGAGGCAGGAGAATCAGTTGAGCCCGGAAAAATAATCCACTACAGGGCAGGTGCAGTGGCTCACGCCTGTGATCTCAGCACTTTGGGGGCAAAAAAAAGTCTATTATTACAATAAAACTTGTGCTTTGTGATATGTTTTTACACAATAAAGCAACTAAGATGAGAGTCTGTTTTGTGAAACGATTTTGATTTGTGAACTAATCCATCATAGAATGAGTGTTGTAGCTAATTCTTAGCCCTAAGAGATTTTTTTAGAGTTGTCTCCTTACTCTCCTTACTTTCCAGATATGTTTACTATTTTTTCTTCTTTCTTTCTTTTTAATCTAACTTTTCTTTATAAAAACAATATCTGCCCTTTGGGAAGACTTAGAAAATGCTGAAAGATATAAAGAAGAGTAAAAAAAGTAATATGTAGCACTAATATTTATAAAATACTTGGTACATGTCAGGAATTGTTTCAAATGTTTGTATTTAATAATTCCTTAGAATCATTCGTTAATATGGGATGTACTATTATTATTTCTGTTTTGAGTATCTTTCTTATGCTATTAAAAGGTATTTGAAAAATTCCTATCAATGGTCATATAATATCCCATAATGGAATTTATAATGTTTCTAACCATTTAATAACATCGTGTGTGTGTGTGTGTGTGTGTGTGTGTGTGTGTTTGTGTGTGTACGTAAATGGTGCAGTAAACAGCTTTGGAAATAATTTCCTTTTAAGATAGAATCATTTTCGTTAGTTTTATAGAGCTTTTGAAATTGGAGATACTTTCTTCAAGGGCAAGAGTATGTTATATTTAATAGTTTAAAAGTAATTTGCTTAGTAATAGTAATTGTGTTTACTTCCTAAAATGTTTGTAATATAATCATAATCTGATAATTTTCAAGTAAGTGTGAAGATGTTGAAATCAAAAGGAGAGGGTATAAAATGATAGAAGGTTAGCTATAGATAGATGAAATATATATACATGAGGACTAGAGGGTAATATGCAAAAATGAAATTAAGGTGGTAGGACTGGGGTGGGAAATAATTGTAGTTTTTTAAAAATGAAAGAAACTATTTGGGAAATCCTGCTCCTCTCACCATTTAAACAGCATGAGAGATAATTATGTCAGTAAATATAGTGGTGATTTTAACGTGTAAAAATCATAGTTAATTAAATTTGAAAAACACTGTTTAGATGAAGATTATGGAAGAGATTCGGGCCCTCCCACTAAGAAAATTCGATCATCTCCCCGAGAAGCTAAAAATAAGAGGCGATCTGGAAAGAATTCACAGGAAGATAGGTAAGAGGCGTTGTTTTTCTGTTCCTGCTTACATTGTCACCACTCTGAGATGAGAGCAGTCTCTGATCTCTGAATTATTGGAATCTCATATACTTTTGAAAAGTACTTACTGTCCACTTAATATTTTGCATATGTCATATTATCTCAGGCTGTGCTTGAGGATGTAATTTGATAGTTATCTAAGGTTAATATTGATACTTTCATTGTAGTGATAACAAAGAATAAGTGATATATCCCATTCAGTCGCAAATCACTGACACAAGTATAACTAAAGCTTGTAGACTCAAGTTGTATAGCCTGTTGCATTTTGCTGTCTCATAATCAAGTCTCCTTTGTTTAAATAATTTAACCATTTTGGAGAGTTTCTTTTCCCTTAGTTTTACAAATGAGTTATGATTTTTAACTATAATTTTGTCTTATAAGACCAGGATATTAGATGGACACCGTGGCTCATGCTTGTAATCCCAGGACTTTGGGAGGCCTAGGTAGGACGATTCCTCGAGCAGGAGTTTGAGACCAGCCTGGGCAACATAGGGAGACCACGTCTCTACACAAAAATTGAAAAATTGGCCGAGAATGGTGACACCTTCCTGTAGTCCCAGCTACTCAGGAGCCCAAGGCAGGAGGATCCTTTGAGCCCAGGAATTCAATACTGCAGTGAGCTCTGATTGCACCACTGCACTACAGCCTAGGTGACAGAGCCAAGACTCTGTCTGGGGGAATGGGAGAAGACCAGAATATTGTAATTTCTGCCCTGTTATTAAAGGTATACATTGTCACACTCAGTGTAGCACAACTTGAAGACCTTCTTGGTAATAATGGGGATGATAGTAATGATGATGGCTCGTGTTATGATTATTATGTGACAATTTCTATTATGTGCTTTACATACGCTGTCATTTAATTCTCACAATGTCTCTATTTGGATACATAATATTAACTTAGAGGGGTTCTGTGATGTAACCAAAATTATCCAGCAAGTGGACAAACAGGTTTTTAAACCATATCTATTGGACTCCAAAGTTGACAACCTCTAATGCTTTTTTTGCATTTTCAGAAATGTGCTTTTGAGGAAAAATAATACAGAATTATACTGTTGGGAAACAAGTCTTCGAGAGTTTCTCCTATGGCCATATGCTAGTATATGTCTAAGCTAGTTGTTGTTGTTTGTTTATAATAGAGATAGGCTCACGCCACGTTGCCCAGTCTGGTCTCAAACTCCTGGGCTCAAGTGATCCTCCCATCTCAGTGTCCCAAAGTGCAGGGATTACAGGTGTGAGCCACCATGCCTGGCCTAAAACAGTTTTGATTTGTTTTGTTTTGTTTTGTTTTGAGACGGAGTCTCACCCTGTCACCCAGGCTGGAGTGCAATGGCACTCAGCTCGCTGTAACCTCCTCCTCCTGGGTTCAAGCAATTCTCCTGCCTCAGTCCCCAAGTAGCTGGAACTATAGACGCGTGCCACCACACCCAGCTAATTTTTGTATTTTTAGTAGAGACGGGGTTTCACTGTGTTGGCCAGGCTGATCTCAAACTCCTGGCCTCGTCATCCGCCCGCCTCAGCCTCCCAAAGTGCGTGAGCCACTGCGCCCAGCCAAACAGTTTTGTATGGCAGTCCAACTCAGAACTATTTTTCATTATATTCATTATCATATTTCTCCTAGGAAAGAGCTGCTTTGTGGCATGTTATAATGTCTCATTGGCATAATTAGCATCTAGCTTACAGTTTTTCTTGTTGCAGTCACTTGATTTTTTTATTCTAAGTGTTGGCAGGATTGAAATAAATACAGGTTTTATTGCTATCTATATGCCTTGTGTATTTATTCCCAGACTAGTGCTCTGTTGATTTTTCTGTTTTCAAAGTTCAGCCTTCACTTGACTTTGCTGTAGTGGTACTCAAAGATTAATGTAGTCTATAAACTCAATAAAAGAACTAGAAAAAATAATATAATTCATCATTGTGTTAGAATTATGAATTTGGTGCTTATTTTGCATAAGAAACATTTATACAGAATAGTCACAGGTTTCAGAATTATAAAGTGTCTTGGACTCAGGTTGCTTAGTAAAAGAGTATGTTTGGTCCTTCTCTCTGGTTAGGTATCATTAGTTCAGTAATTTCTTATTTGAGTGTGGTCTAGATTATGGGGAATACTGAAAGTGATTTATAAGACCTGCTATTTGAGAAAGGAAAACTTTGAATGCAGCTTTTATGTGCAAGTTTTTGGTTTTCGTTCTTCAGAATTTTTCATGGAATCATAAAATTTTAGCACTGAAGAAAGAATACCAAGTGATTTGCTTAAGATCATACAGCTAACTAATGACAAAGAGATAGACTACTGGGGGCCATGGATGGTGGCTCATGCCTGTAATCCCAACACTTTGGGAGGCCAGGACGGGTGGATCTCTTGAGTTTGACACCAGCCTGGGCAACATGGTGAAACCCCATCTCTATTTTTAAAAATATGTAAACTAACAAAGAGATGGGATACTAGTATCCAGATTCCGGAGTTAAGACTTATGAGGACGTAATATGAACTTTGAAGCTCCTTAATACCTTATTTTACTTTGCGGAGTGATTTTGAGCTCACTTTTATTTTCTCCATGGTACCAGGCAGGGTTGATGTTCCCGATGCAAAGAAATATTGGGAGGAAATATTAATAGGGGATAATTAAATCTATTTATTTTCCATTTTGTTTTAGGTAAATTTTTAGGCATATTATAAGTTATATAATTGAACTATAATTCCTTTTGTTTGAGACGGAATCTCACTCTGTCAGCCAGGCTGGACTGCAATGGTGTGATCTCAGCTCACTGCAACCTCTGCCTCCCAGGTTCAAGTGGTTCTCCTGCCTTAGCCTCCTGAGTAGCTGGGATTACAAGCATGTGACACCATGCCCGGCTAATATTTGTATTCTTTAAGTAGAGATGGAGTCACCATGTTGGCCAGGCTGGTCTCAAACTCCTGGCCTCAAGCAATCTGCCCACCTCAGCCATCCAAAGTGCTGAGATTACAGGTTATAGGTGTGAGTCACCGTGCCCGGTTTGCAATTTCTTTTAATAATTTTAGATATTTTAGCAGTTTTTTGCATGTATATTTAGTGATCTTTATTTGCCATCATTAACACTATATAATTTATTTTTAGTATTTTTATACTCTGCCTCTGTTCGAGAATATTTTTCTTATTAAATATTATTGTGAACCAAGCTGTATCCATAGGTGAAAAAATTCCAGCCTGTGGTGAGACACCTTCTTTTTTGCCTTTGGGTCTTTGGAAGCAGTGTTTTGCCAAGTAGATAAAATTGTGCTTACTTACCAGCATCCCTGTAATGTAAGGAAATAATGGAAGCAGTTTTACTCCTTAGCATTTGTTTGAACATTTTATATAGAAGAGGTATTTTTCAATTCTTCTCAAGTCAGAAATAAGAGATCTATGTTCATTTAGATTTTGAGCTAAGACTTTTAAACGTTTGCTTTTTTGCCTCCCTTTATAGTGAGGACTCGGAAGAAAAAGATGTGAAGACCAAGAAGGATGATTCTCACTCAGCAGGTAGTAAACTATTTTAAATGTAAGAGATATAATTCTATTTATATATTATTTTATTAGACATTTTAACAAGTGATTTTCTATGCCAGGCACGGTTGCAAATCTGGATTTACAAAGACGTTTCCATCTTCAAAGAGCTCATAATGATTCTCAGTCCTGGTGGCTTATTACAGTCATCTGTGGATCTTTTTTAAAATGCATATTCTGGGTCCTGTCTCAAAATTTCTGATTAAATAGATCTAGGTGGGATGTTGGGGCTTGATTTTCTTTAAGTATCTCCACATTATTCTTATGCATGGTCAGTATTGGAAATTATTTACGTAAACAAAAGATATCAAACCAAATTGAATAATGTGTAAATATAAAACTTGGGGGCTGGGCACATGGCTCATGCCTGTAATCCAGCACTTTGGGAGGCTAAGGCGGGTGGATCACCTGAGGTCAGGAGTTTGAGACCAGCCTGACCAACATGGAGAAACCCCATCTCTACTAAAAAAAAAAATACAAAAGTAGCAGAGCATGGTGGCACATGCCTGTAATCCTAGCTACTCGGGAGGCTGAGGCAGGAGAATCGCTTGAACCCGGGAGTTAAAGGTTTTAGTGAGCTGAGTTTGTGCCATTGCACTCCAGCCTGGGCAACAAGAGCAAAACTCCGTCTCGAAAAAAAAAAAACACTTGGTAAAATAGGAACATAAAAAAAAAGAGTGGTGGACTCTTGGTGGAAAAGCAAATGAAAGTTTTATTCCCACTCTTTTTAGCTGAGACATAGTCTTTTGAAACAGTGGCCATAGAGAAGCTTTTTTTGTAAAAATTTTAACTTAAAAGAATTAATATGAACTAATGAGGAGTCTCCATGGCCAAATGAAATGTTCAATCCGAAGATTCTACTTGTTGGTATTTATTTTTAAATTTAATTCTTCTAAGAATTGAGAGTTTTAATACATGTTACTTCCAGCTACGTTAGTTTTGACCTACATTTCCTTGCTGTTGTTTCCCTGGATCTCCCTTTAAATGAGACTGCTGTTTAACTAATACAAAGGGGAGATAAAAAGTTCTGCTAAATTCACTCTGCTTAGCTGTTTTTGCTTTCCCTCCTATTCAAGTATACTATCTGGCTACCTAAGTTGAAAAGAAACTATATTAATCTTTTGTACTATCTAGCGATCCTGTGATGATACAGTATATGCTTTTACTCATTTGCCTTGTAAATCCTGATTTGAATCTCTTACACTTAATAGTTTATTGAGCACTTCTAGATAAATAACTCTGTGCTAGTATTAAGCTAAGCATCTGCCAAGTGGGTTTAGTTTTGGGTCTGCCATGTCAGCTTTATTCTGTTTGTCTCTAGATGAGGTTTTTGAAAGTGAAAGAGATGACTTGAACACTGACCATGGTAAGGTTCATAGGACTAGGAGTATTTTTAGCAGAAGTACCACTTAACAGAATAAGGGATTTTAAAACTTCAGGAAAAGGGCTGTAGGTAGAGACTAATTCAAATATGGCTTAGTCTAGAGGGAGTAGGCTGGCATCCTACCCTTTAACCAAATTTATTCACACACACACTGTGTGTTAAAAAAATTTTTTTTGGGCCGGGCATGGTGGCTTACGCCTGCAATCCCAGCACTTTGGGAGGCCGAGACGGTCGGATCACAAGGTCAGGAGCTCAAGACCATCCTGGCTAACATGATGAAACCCCTTCTCTACTAAAAATACAAAAAATTAGCCCGGCATGGTGGCATGTGCCTGTAGTCCCAGCTACTCAGGAGGCTGAGGCAGGAGAATCGCTTGAATCTGGGAGGCAGAGGTTGCAGTGAGCAGAGATCCCGCCATTGTATTCCAGCCCGAGCAACAAGAGCAAAACTCCATCTCAAAAAACCAACCAAACAAACAACAACAAGAAATAAGCCAGGCATGGCAGCACATGCCTGTGGTCCCAGCTACTCACAAGGCTGGGGCAGGAGAATAGCTTGAACCTGGGAGGCAGAGGCTGCTGTGAGCCAAGATTGTGCTACTGCACTCTGATCTGGTCAACAGTATGAGACTCTGTCTTAAAAAAACAAGATTTTTTTTTTTTTTTTTTTTTTTTTTTTTTGAGACAGAGTCTCACTCCGTCACCAGGTGCCAGGCTGGAGTGCAGTGGCGCGACCTCAGCTCACTGCAACCTCCGCCGCCCGGGTTCAAGCAATTCTCCTGCCTCAGCCCCCCCAAGTAGCTGGGACTACAGGCGCGCGCCACCACGCCCAGCTAATTTTTTTGTATTTTTAGTAGAGACGGGGTTTCACCATGTTGACCAGGATGGTCTCGATCTCTGGACCTCGTGATCCGCCTGCCTCGGCCTCCCAAAGTGCTGGGATTACAGGCGTGAGCCACCGCGCCCGGCCGATTTTTTTTTTTAATTAATAGACCCTAAGAATATGTGAAAGTAAATTTTTTGCAAGCTTGTCCAAACGTCTTTCACTAATTGATCTAAATATGTTTTTTTTTTTTTTGAGACGGAGTTTTGCTGTTGTTGCCCAGGCTGGAGTGCAATGGCGTGATCTCGGCTGCAACCGCCACCTCCCAGGTTCAAGTGATTCCCCTGCCTCAGCCTGCCGAGTAGCTGAGATTACAGGCATATGCCACCATGCCTGGCTAATTTTTGTATTTTTAGTAAAGATGAGGCTTCTCCCTGTTGGTCAGGCTGGTCTCGAACTCCCGACCTCAGGTGATCTGCCCACCATGTCCTCCCAAAATACTGCGATTACAGGCATGAGCCACCACACCCGGCCCTAAATATGTATTTTTAAAGATTTTCCTCAGTCCCCTCTAAATTGAAATGGTCACAAGCCATTCATTATAAAGGGTAACAGTTTGACATTATTTTAGGGTTTACATGTTTTATGTTTTAGAATAAAGATTGAGAGACATTCTTTCCCTCTCATACCATTTTAAGATATTTTTCTAACTTTAGCTTTCAAAAATAGTGAACATAGATTTGAATGTAATTAAGAATTTTAGAGCAAAGTAATGATGTAACTAAAGTATAGGAAGCATGTGTTCACACTTTAATTCAGCTTGACTTGAAATTACACACCTGTGTTACTTTATATATGATAGTGGGTACATAGTCTTGCTCAGGTTCATTCTTTGTGAATTTAGGTCCCCCTTTATACACTTCGTAGAATTTTTTTTTTTAATTTTTAAGTTCCAGGGCACATGTGCAGGATATACAGGTTTGTTACATAGGTAAATGTGTGCCATTGCAATTTGCTGCACCCATCAAACCCATCATCTAGGTGTTAAGCCCAGCCTGCATTAGCTGTTTTTCCTAATGCTCTCCCTCTCCATCTCCGCACCCTGCCCCCTCCCTCACCACAGGCCCTAATGTGTGTTGTTCCCCTTCCTGTGTTCATGTGTTTTCATTGTTCAGCTCTCACTTATAAGTGAGAACGTGCAGTGTTTGGCCTTTTGTGCCTGCATTAGTTTGCTGAGGATAATGGCTTCCAGCTCCATTCATGTCCCTGCAAAGGACATGATCTTTCCTTTTTCATGGCTGCATAGTATTCCATGGTACATATGTACCACGATTTCTTTATCCAGTCTATCATTAATGGGCATTTGGGTTGATTCTATCATTTTGTAGAATTGTTGAAGGATAGAATTTGCTCTTTTACAATGAAACAAAGCTGCATATTATATCCTATATTGGCCACTCTATTGGCTTTTTTTTTTTTTTTTTTTTTTTTTTTTTTTTTTTTTTTTTTTTTTTTTTTTTTTTTTGAGACAGAGTCTGTCGCCCAGGCTGGAGTGCAGTGGCACGATCTCGGCTCACTACAACCTCTGCCTTCCCAGCCATTCTCCTGCCTCAGCCTCCCAAGTAGCTAGGACTACAGGCGCACGCCACCACACCTAGCTAATTTTTTGCATTTTTAGTAGAGACAGGGTTTCACCCCGTTAGCCAGAATGGTCTCGATCTCCTGACCTTGTGATCCGCCTGCCTTGGCCTCCCAAAGTGCTGGGAATACAGGCATGAGCCACCGTGCCTGGCCCAGTTATTTACATTTTCGGTCAATTACTGATCTTTTGCACTGTCTAGTCAAATATGAAAGTCTTTAGTCATTGTATCATGGTAATTCTGATATTGCAGAGGATAGTGAAGATGAAAAAGAAGATCATAAAAATGTGCGCCAGCAACGACAGGCAGCATCTAAAGCAGCCTCCAAACAGAGGGAGATGCTCATGGAAGATGTGGGCAGCGAGGAGGAGCAAGAGGAGGAAGACGAGGCACCGTTCCAGGAGAGTACGTGAAGTTGGTTTGTGTAGTTGGTCGTTTGGTCGTGATTGTAGTTTCTGATCCTGGTTACTCTGGCATCTTCTAGGATACTAAATGTTACAGCCAGTCCCTTAGATTGGATAGATACTCCCTGTGAAAAGAGATGACTATGTTGGCACCTGTTAATATTTTAAAAGGTTCAGAGATTCTCACAATTGCCCACTGTTTGTAATCTTTGCACTCTGTTTAATGATGTTTGTGTTCAAACACTGAATGAACATTTGCTTAAGTAATAGTCACATTAGGCGTTGTGATTGAGATTTGTATTTTGGCCTGGTGGAGGAGTTGTAGACCTCTTTTCACAGAAAAAAATATGAATCACAAAATTTAGATGTTTCACAGGTTATTCAGATTTGTTAATTGTGTGTATTTTTGTTTCTTGTTGAGTTTTCTTATTTCACTTATTCATCATTGGACCAAAAAGGCCCTGTCAGTTCAGTTTTGTTTGCCTAGTCTCAACCAGTACTACATGGAAGTGATGGAACTACCAAAAGTTATTTGATGGTTTCAGTTTTTATTCAGGTTAACTCCTACTCTTCCTGTTTTCAACCTACTTTTCAAACACATCACTCGTAGCTCTCTCATGGCATGCAAAATCCTTTTGACAAATGAAGCCCGTGACAACTCCAGTCAGATTGGTAGTACAGCTCCAAACAGAATCCAAGGGTGTTTGACTCTCAGTCCCACCCTGTAGTCATTCTTAGTACTCTCTTCTCTTGTTCACTTGGAAGGATGCGTACATTAAGTTAGATGTTGACATTCTTCTTTCTTCTCAGAAGATTCCGGCAGCGATGAAGATTTCCTGATGGAAGATGATGATGATAGTGACTATGGCAGTTCAAAAAAGAAAAACAAAAAAATGGTTAAGAAGTCCAAACCTGAGAGAAAAGAAAAGAAAATGCCTAAACCCAGGCTAAAGGCTACAGGTAAGTTCTACAGAAGTGAAATTAAATGTACTGCTTTAAAAATTTTGAGAACCATTAGTTTCTCAATACAGAAGTTCTTCATTAGGATTTGGCATTGGCCTGATGTTTAGCAGGAATACAAGAAATCTAAAAGGGTCTTGTATTCTGGAGCTGGAAGCATCTCTTATTAATAAAGACACTAGCCTGTTTAAGAGTCTGGTGGGCCTAGGCATGTTCTTCAATTATTGCCATACTTGAGCACGATTTCAGAATGATCTGTTTGTTTCAGGCATAGTGGTGGAAACACTGTATCATCATAGCTGTTATTGTTCTTTTTTCCTCACTGGTATCACAGTCTCAGCAGCCAGAAAAGACTTAAAGAGTAATACGTTTAAGTTCCATGTTCTGATCTCTACCCTACCCTGTGTGCTATCAGAATAAAACCACATTTGATGACATGAGCTAATTTTTTTCTGAGCCCTAATGGTTTCTGCCAGATATTCTCCTAGTTAGACCTAGTTTGTTAACTAAATCAGAAATTGATTTGCTTTTTGTGTAGGTGGTTTTATTCTGTTAGGTAGAACTAGTCATTGTTAAACTTTTGTTTATCACTTCTTACTGTTAGGAATGATGGAACTATCAGATGTATTTGATGACTTCAGTTTCTAATCAGATTAATTCTTATCCTTCCCTCTTTTTGACCAGCTTTTTATAAACAACTTTTACCATCAACAACTGTTTCACAAACAGTGAAGGATGTTGTGCGTATTCCGTAGCACGGCGTTTCTTTGTTACAGGTTATTACTGCTAATGTCATATTAGAGTGTTGGTAAAGACCGATGGGAAATACTGCAGCATATTGTAGTAACTTGTGACCAGTTCAGAAATTGAGATAAATTTACCTAGGGATATATGCATATCCTTGTGCCCATCTTGGTTTTTAGTAAGTTGCATATTGTCTTTATAGATGTTATTCTTACAGATTGTTTTATTTTGTAGCTGATTTTTATTAAAGACATTTTTTTTTCCCTTCCCCACATTATTTTTCTGCTTTCAGTGACGCCAAGTCCAGTGAAAGGCAAAGGGAAAGTGGGTCGCCCCACAGCTTCAAAGGCATCAAAGGAAAAGACTCCTTCTCCCAAAGAAGAAGATGAGGAACCGGAAAGCCCGCCAGAAAAGAAAACATCTACAAGCCCCCCACCCGAGAAATCTGGGGATGAAGGGTCTGAAGATGAAGCCCCGTCTGGGGAGGATTAAAAGTGATGATGGTCTGGGGAGAGATTTTATTAAAAAAAAAAAAGAAAAAAAAAAAGAAAAAAGAGGGAGGAGAAAGAACCTACTTAAGATAGAGCATGGTTTTGGCCATGGCTTGACTCACGGGCTTTCAGTGCTTTTTTCCATTTGTTGAAAGTAACATTTCTCTCTCTTTTTTTTTTTTTAAGCAAACCATTGTATGTTTAAGTGTTTAAGTTACCTTTTTGTCTATTGGTCTCTTTGCCAACCCTCCCCTTTCCCAATGAAAGCCATGTCAAATTAATCACTGGATTGACTGCTTCATCTTTTTATTTTTAATGAAAGGTGTACCACAGTTGTAAAGCAATAAGATTTGAGATGAACACTATGGAAAATTTGCTTTTTGATAAACGATAGCAAGTTGAATAGTAATCAAAAAACACAGCAAGATTTTAGTTCAAAATGATTGCTCCTTTCTCTTCCTGGACTTTTAAAAAATCAGTTGTCATCTAATATGAGTTTATTTGTCTGTAGACACAAATATCAATGTCTAAAAAATCATGTACTTTAAACTTCCACTAATGAGGCAGATAAGAGATAAATATGAATTCTGAACTGTTACTAAAAGTACTCATTTTTTACCTTGTGGGAAGGGTGGGCAGTAGCGTTATCTGACCTTATTTGAGGGTATGGGCTTTCTTTTTTATTTCATCACTTGTTATCTCAAAAAGACTCGGAGCCAGTGATCCTTTTATCCTGCTACAGTCTTTAGGGAGTTATAAAAAAAAAAAAAGCAGGGCTGCCAAAACTGAAATCACTCTCGATTTCATATTTTCTTCTCTAAATATATATGTATCCTGTTTTTTGGATAAAATTTTACCAAGGATCCAAAAAAAAAAAAACCCTAGAATTTAATTGACAAGATCAGTCTACACGTCACAGTGGCTTTCTTCTGAAACTGACAATGTTTAGGTTTTAAGCAAATAAAATTCCAGTTAATGTGAACTCAGTCACAAAGAGTTGAGATTTTTTCCTTTATGAAATAGAATTAACATTCTTTTGTGGTATAAATGTGCTTTCAGGTCCCATGAACCATGCTCTGCTTTTATTTGGGGATAGAACGTTTTCTTTTTCATATCCCGATCTTCCCATTTCTTCATAGAAACATGATATGAAGTGCATCCCTGTGATTTTGCTGCTTCGTAGGGCACCGCTGCACACCCAGCCCCCAGTGCCAGCCACCTCCGCTATAGGACGCTATTTTTCTGGCCCTATTCTTCATTTACTTCCCATCCTGTCCTTGACTAGGAATGTGTTAAATGCTGCTCCCATACGATTCAGTTGGCTCTTGTCTTTTTAGTTGGTCCAACCCCTGCTTTACTGTTCATGCTGCTTAAAGCAGGAGGGACTAGAGAAACCAGGCATTTTAGGAGGCTTGTGTGCAGTTGATAACAGACTTTTTATATGCCTTATAAATGCAGTCAGGAGATAGATCCGTAGGTTTGATCCTTCACATCTGATACCAGGCGCTTGTGGGAGCAAGGTTTAAAGGGTCCTGGTATGCTAATAAATTGAAAAATTAGTGAAGTTTAACTTCTGCGTTTTTTTCCTGACTTTTAGTCTAGGTTTGCTTCCTTAGTATCCTACTTTGGGGTTTACTAGAAACATGCTTACTCTGATTTTTTTTTTAAAAAACACCCAGTGGCGGAGTCATTTCACTGTTGCACTTTGTATTAAATAATGAATAACGAGTTTTCAGTACATGGCCAAAAATATAGGACTTGAACATAAATAGCAATTGGATCATTCTCTTTCGTGATGGTTAACTTCAGTTGTGAACTTTGTAGTGAGGATGTTAGAGATTATTTGCCTAAATGGGTTTGTTCGGGTATCTATGTGGTAAAAGACCTATCAGTGTTTCCACCATGCACTTCTATTTTTTAGGAATTTGTAATTTTAAGTCTTACATTCCCAGTAACATTTGGGCTTTCCTTAGGCTATGTTTCGTGAAGAATGAGGGGGAGGGGACTTTGAAAACTTCAGCCTCAATTGTTTGTGTAACAATCTCTTTAATATACGAATCCGCACTAACATGTCTGTGATACATGCACATATTTTAGAGGTCATCATGTCTTCTAGGTTATTTGTGTGCATTTGATTGGGCTTCTTGTTTAGAGTCCCTTTTAAAATTAATTCATTAGCTTGAAAAATGTATTCTATATTTCTAATAGACTGGACAGAAGGATCTGTGTCCCCAAGTGAGACAGGCTCTGAATAACTTTTGTTTTCTCCACTTCTGTCTTTTTTTTTTTTTTTTTTTTTTCAGAGACGAGGTTTCACCATGTTTGTTAGGCTGGTCTCAAACCTCTGACGTTGTGATCGCCCGCCTCGGCCTCCCGAAGTGCTGGGATTACAGGCGTGAGCCACTGCGTCAGGCCTTGTTTTCTCCAGTTTTTATTGATGATTTAAAACACTCTAGTCTTCCCCTCAAATCATGCATGCAAATAGGAGGACAGTGGTGATGACTCAGCTAGATACAGGTGCTCAGTAGTCAGGCTTGATCGTGATGTCAGGACGTATCACGAGCTGTAAGCGATACTGACTGGCCATTGGCACCACCCTTGACTAACCTTCCTCTTTTTTTCTAGTGTGCCTATGGTGAAATGGCAATAGCATTCACTGTCGCATTTTGCAGTGCTCAGGAAGTGGGATGTGAACTTTGAAGGTGCTTGTTTGTATTAGCTCTGCTAGGTTTACCTCTACAACGTAGATTTCGGCAGCTATGCTGACTGACACTACACTCTAGTTCTTAAGGATTTTTTTCCAGATTCCCCCCCTTCCCCAGCTAGACATACGTAGCATACTTACATCGTATTCAATCTGTCTGTAACCTGCTGCTGCTTTTAGTCCTCCTCACCTCAGACCGGAATCAATGGAGTGGGCCCAGAGGATACATTTTAATTTCAGTAATGGTAGGTAGATTAGTCCTGCTTTCTAAAACATCTCCCCATTTCATATCTCCACTCCACATTGATTCCATAAGGGAAAATTAATGGGTGTCTCCTTTAGGGAGGTAATACAATGAGTGTGGACATCTTTTAATTTTGAGGAATAGTAGGTGATTTCCCTTGAAGGAGCTTACATACTGACTTTTTTCACAGTGACTTGTTTGCCCCAGTTCAGTCCTCATCAGTTTAATACTTATTCTTGGTACTGGCTCAAATAGCTTATTCTTATAGATAACAAATCAAGAGTAAAATCTGAGGTTTTAATCCAGTAAAGTTTTTAACACTTGTGAATACGGTCAGCTAGGCTGAACTTGACTTTTTTTTTTTTATGGTTTTTTTATCTGTGAGCATTCAAATAAGTGGATTTTCGAGTACTGGTTGAAGAAGGGAGTTGTGCTTTTCTTTGAACTTCAGTTTACGAGATGCTTTGAGAGTATTAGGCAAAAGCAGAAATCAGTATCAGGAGCAACGGGGAAAGCTTTATCGAAGATCGTGGTGGCCATCATTGCAGCTTTGAAGAATGAGTGCTGGTTTGAAGAGTTCTTTGCCTGCATCATTGGTAGTTGGCGCTGAAAAAAAAACTTTCGCCTTAGGAATTTGAAAAGGAAGGAACCTGAGCTCTAGTGTTCATGGCATTTAGACTGAGATACTTAAATGGAACAGAAGTAACGCATTTCCTGCCACAGGATAGGGAAAATGTAACAAGGTGGTTGCTCTTGAGGTTAGAAAATTGTCTATTTCTCTGTGGATGAAGCTGGATTTACTTGCAAATGGAGAGTTGGTTTATTGTTTGAAAATTAGGACATCAAGCTATAGCCAAGTTTCAGTCGCAACCCATTTTCCCTTTGGGATAAATTCGATACAACATGATTCTTTTTGAATCCTGAATCCATAAATTACAATTTTTTTTCAAAGTCACAAAATTCACAGTGGTGCTGACTGTAATAACCACTATTGGGAAAAATCCCTTAAACCTGCCTGTTGCCATGCCAATGGAGTGACTGAACCGGTGACATCTGTTGGAGCATGCTTTGTGTGGCTGGTAGAATGCCACCATTGTGCATACGCTTTGTACATCAGGGTGAAGGGAGGGTTTTCTAGATTATTGGGGGAGGGTAAAATTGGGATTTTGTTTGTTTGTTCCTTTTTTGATGGGGTGTGGGGGTATAGTACTCAGCTTATGCCCTAAAATAACATGTATAAAAACCTCTGAAGTATTGTGTGGGTGTGTATGTGTGAGTGTGTGTTTGTATACGTCTGGCAATTAAAGCTTTGTCTTCTGGAACTTAGTGAATTCTTTTCTCTTTTTCCTCCAGAAGTATTTGTTACAAAATCTGTAAATAAGAGCTCTACTTAGTTTGTTTACCATGAACATGTTGCAGCAAACCTTATGCATCTAATTCCTACAAGGTTAAAGAAAGACTTTTAGACTTGCCAGGTTAAGCAACAGCCAAGTTCTCAGTAATTGTTTGCCTTGATTTACCTTTTAGACTTCATTTTGTCAGCTCTCAAACTCCCAGTCTTCCTTGATTTTAGTCCTTAATCTTTTATGTTCTGAGCAGGAAGGGTAAAAGACAGGAACCTGCCTCACTGTTAGCTAGTCCATGGGCTGAGACCAGGGCATCTCTTTCTTCATACTGCAATGTTGCCAGGTACATGATCAGACAACAGAGGCTTGGGCATTCTTGCAATACCTTAACAGTGCTGAAATCTGCAGCATGGTACTAAGGAAGTTAAAGTTTGAATGTAACCACTTTATTTAAAAGGTTTTTTTTTTCTTTAATTTAAATGAAATGGGGTTGAAGTGAACATGATTTTGTTGACCATGTTCGTGAATTATAGATGCAACATGCATTGGTAGAATCGTGTGATGGTCTTTTGTGACACTTAATTTTTACATATCCCAGTCTCTGTATGTATCTGCATAGACAAAGAAAAAACAAACTCCTGCTTTGCTTTTATTGAAGGGTTTCCAGGACTGCGTGTCTGCTCCTGAGCTCTGTTTTAAGTATGTGTATCCTTTGCTTGTATTTTGTATTTAAAAAAAAATAAGAAAAAGAACCCTTTATTGTTGAGCATGTTGGCATTGTCCCCTTTATTTTTTTCTCTTTTTGGGACATATGAAGCAAGTTATTCTTTTTCTGTATCTTTTTTTCTTTTGTAAACTTTTTTTTCGTTTTGTTTAAAAATGGCTTTATAAAAGGGCTTTTATAACCCAGATGTGTGCTCTGTGTACTTCTTGTAATACTTTAAAGCAAACACACTAACTTACACAGCTTTGTTCATCAGCTCCCAGTCCAGCCTGACTTTAGGGGGAACTTACTTCCCTAATATGTTATTTAGAAAGACCATCCCTGTTGTTAGTAAAAGATAAGCATGTCTTTGTTCAAAAGTCAATACCTCAGAGGATGGAATCAAGAGGCAGTGGACTTACCAGTTTCGGATGAATTAAGGGAGCACTGGACTGGGTAGGTAAGGATTCTTAATTAGTATTTTTTCTCATGTTTACATCCAAGGTTGTGAAGTGTGGAGCGTGAAGTTCAACAATCATATATAATAAAAGATAATGTTTATGCCCACAAAACACACTTGCATTCGATTTCAAATACCCATAATAACTACACTGAATTTTGAATTAAAGATACTCCTTAGATGGAGAACATGGTACAAGATCCCTCTTTAGAACTGGGCTTAAATTTTTTTTTTATTTTTCATTGTTTATATTTTTTTGAGATAGAGTCTCGCTCTGTCACCCAGGCTGGAGTACAGTGGTGTGATCTCGGCTCACTGCAACCTCCACCTCCCACGTTCAAGCAATTCTCCTGCCTCAGCTTCCTGAGTAGCTGGGATTACAGATGTGTGCCACCACATCTAATTTTTTTTTTTTTTTTCTGAGACGGAGTCTCGCTCTTTTGCCAGGTTGGAGTGCAGTGGATGGTCTCGGCTCGCTGCAACCTCTGCCTCCCGGGTTCAAGCAATTCTCCTGCCTCAGCCTCCCAAATAGCTGGGACTACAGGCGTGCATCACCACACCCAGCTAATTTTTGTATTTTTAATAGAGAAGGGGTTTCACCATGTTGGTCAGGATGGTGGTCTCAGTCTCTTGACCTCGTGATCCACCTGCCTCAGCCTCCCAAAAGGCTGGGATTACAGGCATGAGCCACCACACCCAGCCTAATTTTTGCATTTTTAGTAGAGACAGGGTTTCACTGTGTTGGCCATGCTGGTCTTGAAATCCTAATCTCAGGTGATCTGCCTGCCTCAACCTCCCAAAGTACTGGGATTATAGGCATGAGCCACCCCTCTAGGCCGTTTTTTTCTTTTTTTAGAAATGAGGGTCTTGCTATGTTGTCTGGGCTGGTCTCAAATTCTTGGGCTTAAGGGATCCTCCTGCCTCAGCTTTCCCGATAGCTCAGATTATGAGTAGCTGAGATTACAGGTGCAAGCACCCTGCCCACATACTTGTATTTCTTAATATAATGAGTTGTTGTCTCAGGTTAAAGTTGACTTTGGATAAACATTAACCATCTACTTTTCCTCATAATCCTTAGGTATTTTATGGATGACATACAAAATTTTATATTTTAGGACAGTGCTGAAGAAATGCTGTCTGATTTAAAGGATTTCAAAAACCAAGAAGTGGATAAACAGATGAAGAGCAGTAAAACACACTTGGGCTGGGTGCCGGGGGCTCACGCCTGGAATCCCAGCACTTTAGGAGGCCGAGGCGGGCAGATCATGAGGAGTTTGAGACCAGCCTGGCCAACATAGTAAAACCCTGTCTCTACTAAAAATACAAAAAATTAGCTGGGCATAGTGGCGGGCACCTGTAATCCCAGTTATTTAGGAGGCTGAGAGGCAGGAGAATCGGTTGAACCCGGAAGGCAGAGGTCGCAGTGAGCCGAGATCGTGCTGCTGCACTCCAGACCGGGCGACAGTGCAAGACTCAGTTTAAACAAAAAAAAAACACTTGGAGCTACCTGGACTCCTATTCATGAACATTGGTATACAGTACTACACTGTAGTTGTGAAACATGCATTACCTCATTTAATTTTTCCAACAACTGTGAAATTACCAAGTGTTTGTTCTTCCAATATTGTAAAAACTAACCTGGTCAGGTAGGACGAGGTTTGATGTGGCACCTGACGTAGCTGGTATGTAGTACAACGGTTTGAATCAGTTCTGTGTGCTTTAAGTCATCACAGTTGTTAGTTCTAAAGCCAGCTTCCTTTATCTGGTATAAATGGGTCCCTTGAGCCTTCTTCCTGGTATTCAGCTTTTCAGCCTTTTGCTGTTCCCTCACATCTCCCAGTAACAGTAGTACTTGAACCAGTCCGATGATTTACATCAAAGATTTAATGGGAAAAATCGGAAACTTCAATGAGATACGAAGATTTCTCACTGAATACTTAAATTTGCTTGAAAATCCTGATGACCCCTAGATACCAAGCCTCAAATTATTTAAGAACTTTTATTTTCTGATTTGTTCTCGATAGTTGACTGTTGAAAATGTTCGTCATATTGACTATATAGCAGTTACGGTCTGCCAGTAGAGGGCAGTGTTTGTCCTCCATAGATACTGGAATGCTTGCTCTCCCCATCTCATTTTTAGATACTGTGTGCTAGGCTCAGGGTCCACTGTATCAACAACTTGCCACTTACTTGGGTTATCGAAGTTCTGTGATCAGTGTACCCAGTTAACATCCTAGTGTATGTAGAGCATTCTTTTCTGAATGTTAAATAGGAAATAGAATCTCTTGATTCATGTATATCTGTCCTCTTGTGTTCCCTCTTAACCTCTCCTAAGACTATGTGGATAACATCCCAAAATAAAAGTGTAGACTGAAATTTCAAAATGCAGCTGTGAACTCCTCGCCCTATTTTGAAACAGGTGTTGTCTTTTGAAATTGCCTTCCAGCTCAAAAGCCTTGTTTCTTGCACAAGCAGCACTGATATGTGTTCTCATACAACAAATATTCAGATTTGTTTTCAGGGTAATGTGGTACTTTGTGTTCCTTTATTCTGATGGCATGCTGCTCTCTTCCTCCATTATCTGAATAGAATAGATAAGTACTCATTTTGACACGCTTTGGCTGGGTCACCAGGAGAAATCAGTATTATTCGTGGGTGTGCCCCCAGTTCAATAGTAAAGCCCTGCACAAATATTGTGAAATAAATGCTGTGTTAATTCTGGGGTCAGGGAGTGAGAGGGTACAGCCAGACTTTCCATCCTAATAAAGCAAATAATTACTTTAAAATATGATAACAAAATGTTGGAAATAACCGTTTGCCTTGATTTAGCTCTAAGCTGGCACCCAGAAGGGATTTGTTTAAAAATCTAACTTTAAGGAACAGGTTGATCAAGGAAGAGTACACATATATATTATTACTGGCAATGTTTTAGCTATTAAGTTGGATACACACACACACAAACCCTTTTATTAGAATGTGTGAGACCACCTCCTTGGCTGATGTACAATGCAATGTGTCTAATAGTTACACTTTTTCCATCTTGGGTAGAAACACAAATACATAGTCTATATGTAGTCAGGGCTGTCTGGATTATAAGAGATTAGGGTAGATGGGTAAAGTAAGGCTCTGAAGGAGGTAGAAAAATCATTGATCCAAGAAAAATGATGGCTTAGATTTTAGGATACGATAACTACCAATTTGATAACCCTAGCTGATTGGTTATCTGGTAAGAAGTGCCTCATCCATAATGAACTGACATATGTAGTAATATGATTAACAAAAAATAAGGTGTGATGGCTCACACCTGAAATCCCAACACTTTTCAGCAGCTGAGGCAGGAGTTCAGACCAGCCTGGAAAACAGTGAAATCCCGTCTCTACAAAAACAAAATAAACAAGTTAGCTGGGTATAGTGGCATGCACCTATAATCCCAGCTATGGGAAGGCTTAGGAGAAAGGATCACCTGAGCCCAGGAGTTCAAGGCTGCAGTGAGCTATGATCACACCACTACACTCCAGCCTGGGTGACAGATAGAGACCTTGTCTCTTAAAAGATAAAAGATAATAATTAACAAAAAGTGGATTGTGAAACGCTGGTGTTTACCAAAAAGTGTGTAGACAGTGACCCACACTGAATCCTCATTTTGTGGCAATAAATTGGGTCTCTTCAAGTTCACTAATTCAGCCTAGTGGAATACAAATACTAAACACAAAAAATATCGTTTCGCTTCTCAGGCAGTTAGGAATAATGATATAGCAAAGCTCTTTTATAAGGCATTAAATGTCTTTAGGAATCAAAGACTCAATGGACGTTCTATTTAGACCTTGGAACATAATCTGGGGCTGCAGTAACCCGACTTCATATCTAATGCATGCCACATCTCAGTTAACAAACTCCACACTCCCCCCGTTTTGTCTTTTCCTCCTGCCTCTGACCTAATTTACCATTATCTTATCCTTCTTGTGTGTGTGTGCATGCGCGTGCGTGTATGTGTATGGATGAAGAGTTAGTTTCCATGGGGTTAGTGTTTTCGAGGCAAAAATATTGTTTATACATGAATCAGGTAGCCCTAGAAGTAGATGGAGAACCAGCTGTTCAGTAGAGAGCCACACAGTTGGCCTGAGTACAAGATAAATAACATTTCCTAGTAAACCTGAAACAATGCAGAGCTTCGATTGCAAAGCTCTATTGTAGGGAATACTGGTGTGACTTGAAGTACACAGGATATACAGTTTCTAGTTCGAAAGAGGGGTTGTTGTGCTAGACCTTTGACCTTACGCAATGGACGAGTCCTGGGCCATTGGCAAAGCAGGTCAGTCCTTTTCTCATCTTGCTTTCCCTCATTCTCTTGGCAGGCACTTAAGGGAAGCAGTAAGACCTCTAATATTTGGCTTATGGGCTACTCTTCTCTAGAGGTCAACACCATTGCACAGTCACTAAGAAACAGATGGCTCTCTCTCTGGGAGAGTTACGTCTAAGTAAGGACACACTAATAATGCCAGACAGTGGAAACAGGAGTTCTTAGAGCACATGTTGCTCCCCCAGGTCACCTCTGAATTAGCCAGCAATATTTATGGACAATGAAAATTATGGTGACTATATTCCAACCAAAAATTGGGACCTGTGCTACTATGGAGTTCTTTCTTATTCCCCAATAGGAAAAGCAGTTTAAGATATAGTTTGGATTGGCCGGGTGCGGTGGCTGACGCCTGTAATCCCAGCACTTTGGGAAACCAAGGGGAGCGGATCACGAGGTCAAGAAATCCAGACCATCCTGACCAACATGGTGAACACAAAAATTAGCTGTGCGTGGTGGCACGCACCTGTAGTCCCAGCTACTTGGGAGGCTGAGGCGAAAGAATCACTTGAACCAGGAGGTGGAGGTTACAGTGAGCCGAGACTGTGCCACTGCACTCCAGCCTGGTGTCAAGGCGAGACTCCGTCTCAATAAAAAAAAGAAATAATTTGGATCTCAGAATACTGGCATGTCTGGATATTTCTGAGGCTTAAGGAACTGAAGCAGGAAATGCGTAAACCTGGAGTATTCCAGGTAATGTATGTGAATAGTGTAAGAAGTGCAACAGGGCTCCACAGCAGAGTTCCACATAGCAGACAGTGCTGACTATAGCGTGAGTAGTCGTTTGTTTTATTTGAACTCCCCAATCACTTTTCCTTGTCTGGTGACCTGCTTTGGAAAAGCTATTGTGGCTGGCTGCAGATGAAGTCAGATCAATTTACAGGGTGATCTTGGGCAAGTCACTTATGCGCCCACCTCCCACTCTATGCTCACTTCTTCTCTTTGTATAATGAGGATTGTAAGAACTGATTCTCCTCTGCTTCAAAGGGCTATTATGGGGCCGGGTGTGGTGGCTCATGCCTGTAATCCCAGCACTTTGGAAGGCCAAGTTGGGGGAGGGGGGGTGGATCACGAGGTCAGGAGTTCGAGATCAGCCTGGCCAACATGGTGAAATCCCATCTCTACTAAAAATATAAAATTTAGCCAGGCATGGTAGGCGCCTGTAATCCCAACTACTTGGGAGGCTGAGGCACGAGAATTGCTTGAACCCGGAAGGTGGAGGTTGCTGTAAGCCGAGATCGTGCCCCTACACTCCAGTCTTTTTTGAGACTCTGTCTTAAAAAAAAAAAAAAAAAAAAAAAAAAAAAACCACAAAGAGACATTATGAGAATTAGTGAGGCCATGGGTACTCAATGCCTGGAACACAGGCTGTCCACGCACATATGTTGCTGTTGGCATTGTAAACCAACTAGCCTGAGACAAAACCAGCGGTGTACCTCCAGGAAAGGTGTATGGGAGTTGAAAACCTCATTCCTGCAGAACTGAAATCCTTTTAGCTTTGTCTCTGAAGTACAAATGAGTTATTTATTAGTAAGAACACTCTTGCAGAAGGGTAAACTTTAACCAGCTCACCGTATAGGACGGTTTTAGAAGGGAGGGAAGAGTGACAGTAACTTCCAAATCACCTGCACTAGTCAAAGTTTTGCTTTGTTTTGTTCCCAGTGCAGGTACACAGAATTATTTATTGGATCTTGAATGCTTCTTTAGCTTCTCACAGGAAAAAAAGAATTTTATTTTATCCAATGGTTTCAAATTGTATTTCCGGTTACGGGATGTATATTACAAGTGAGAGAACATTAGTTTGGACTGGAAACCTGATTAGAATTACTTGTCAATAGCGTATTTTCAGTCCATGAAATCTTCCTATTTTTGTGCCCTGGATCTTTCAAGTTCAATACCGGAAAGGAAGCCACAAAACTATCTGTTGGAGGTATGATCAGGGACAGAACCCTGAGGCTCAGCTAGACTGTTTTACTGATGAAATGTGACATCCTGTGTTCTCACAATACTTAAGCCTCACTAGAAGGCTTTTCGTGGGTGGCCCTTATCATGAGACCCTTATATAGACTAATAACATTCTGGCAGTTGAACCCCAGGGACAAGCTGTAAGTTAGACACCTCCCTGATCCCCTACAAATTCTCTTCAATCTCTGGGGAAGAAAGACCCAATTTCAACATAGTGAAGAGGCCTTTTTTAAAAGTTTGATTTATGTAAGTTGAGTAACAGACTGTATAAATATGGAAATTTTGGTCAGGAGCCTGTTATCTTGTAATACCCCCTTCCTCCAGATTGCTGAGATCATCATTTGTGCTTCTTGGGTAGATAAGATAACTCTCAGAAGTCTGAAGTTCCTCTTGTCATGTTATCTTGCTGAAGGAGATAGAACTGGTCATTTGGCTTTCGTAAAATTTTCACTTTCAGCCCAATTCCTGTCACTGAGTTCTGTTCATCTGCACGACGCATGCTTTCCCCTCATTAGGCATTTTGGACAAGTGTCAGTATTTAAGGTCGTGAGAACTGGATTTTGTTCCCTCTTAAGAGTATGATATTAAGAAAACTTAGCTGAAAACTGGGATAACATTCTTTCCCCAAGCTTCACTTTCACAACATTCTTGTGGAGTCAGAATACTAGCTTGGTTGGAGATAAACATGGCAAGACCCATTCTTAGTCTGAAGGTGATCAGTGGTGAAGGAGTAGAGTGAGAAATAAGCAGCTCTGCTTCTTGAGCTCCCTGTCTACCTGCTTCACAAGTGAGTCAGTTCTTTTTATGTCAATCAGAATTTCAAAAGAAGTTCCTTTGTTTTGGGATTTTTGCTCTTGATTTTTCCTGTTTCACCATAAGATTCTTAACTGAGAACATACATCTTCATTTTCTAATCAATGTAACCGACTGAAGAGAGGAGAGAGGCTAATAACTAAATGCAACTGTTATACATATTGCGAATCAAGGTATTAAGAATTCTGCAATTTGGCCAGGCGTGGTGGCTCACGCCTATAATCCCAGCACTTTGGGAGGCCGAGGTGGGGGGGATCACCTGAGGTCGGGAGTTCAAGACCAGCCTGACCAACAGGGATAAATCCCATCTCTACTAAAAATACAAAATTAGCCAGGCATGGTGGCACATGCCTGTAATCCCAGCTACTTGGGAGGCTGAGGCAGGAGAACCGCTTGAACCCGGGAGGCAGAGATTGCGGTGAGCCGAGATGGTGCCATTGCACTCCAGCTTGGGCAACAAGAGTGAAACTCCATCTCAAAAAAAAAAAAAAAAAAAAAAATTCTGCAATTTGATATTCTTTGACTGCCCAAAGAAAAGTGCTTTAAATCAGTGGTTCTCAAAATGTGGTCTGCGGATGGACCAGCAGTCTCGGCATCGGCTGGGAGCTTGTTCAAAATGCAAAATCTTGGGTCCCGCCCCAAACCCATTAAATCAGAAACTCGGGATGAGACCTCGAAGTTTGGATTTAACAAACCCTTTGGTTGATTCTGAGGCACACTAAGGTTTGACAGCCACTGCTGGTTTAAATCATGCTGAAGGATCAGCTGGACTAAATCCTTATTCTTTTCTTCTTGGAAAAGGCAACTTGGCCGGAGTGATGTTGTTGAGACAGACCAGTTATTGCACCCTCTGGGTTTGGTTTAACAACACTAAATCAGTCTATAGTTCCATCCTCATTTGCCATTCCCGGAACTCGTTTTCTTCATTCTTGGATGTTTCATCCCTGTGTTGGAATCACCACAGATGGAACTTTTTTTTCTCCAGTGAATTCCACTGTCAGATGCCTCTTCAAGCATCTCTACTTTTTTTTTTTTTTTGAAGACGGAGTTTCACTCTTGTTACCCAGGCTGGAGTGCAATGGCGCGATCTCGGCTCACCGCAACCTCCACCTCTTGGGTTCAAGCAATTCTCCTGCCTCAGCCTCCCGAGTAGCTGGGACTACAGGCACGTGCCACCATGCCCAGCTAATTTTTGTATTTTTAGTAGAGACGGGGTTTCACCATGTTGACCAGGATGGTCTCGATCTCTTGACCTCGTGATCCACCCGCCTCGGCCTCCCAAAG